>VXAA01006213.1:250106-313060 GCA_013399115.1 Anseranas semipalmata | reverse complement strand
CTCCTCTCTCCCAGCTGCTGTGGCGCAGCAGTTTTTTCCCTTTCTTAAATCTGCTCTCATAGAGGTGAGACCAGTGTCGCTCACTGGCTCAGCTCTGGCCAGCAGCACATCGATTTTGGAGCCAGCTGGAACTGACTCTGATCTGACATGGGGCAGCTGTTGGGCTCTGCTCACAGAGGCCGCCCCTGCAGACCCCCTGCTACCAAACCCTTGCCATGTAAACCCAATACAGTGTTTTGGCTTGGTTTAGAAAGTCTGTCCAGTGTTTTCCAAGTTGATTGCATTCTTCTTTGCAAGGGTTTACAGAGTGTCCTGGGAGTACGGGCAGAAATGCAACCTAGAGTAGAAGAGCGTATATAGAGAGGCTATTCCCACTGCAATGTTGCAGAATTTTTCTCCCTTGTCTCCTTCCTCAGATGTTTCTACAGCTCCAGCCTCTCAGTCCCTTGTGTAACACAGTCCTGGGAAATTAGCACGCAGACCAGGTGATAGCATACTGGCCAGGACTGGGAGCAGGGCAGGCAGGTGGAGAAGATCCAGTGCAGAGTTGTTTGGAGTAAGGCTTATAAATCACAACAGCAGCAGACACTTGGGCCCTCACTTGCCTGGTCCTCCATTGCCACTCCCTCTGCTCCTGGTTGCCCAGTTTCGCAGGCCCAAGGGAAGAGCTGGCAATGAGTCCTTCTGGGAGAAGATCCTCTCTTGTGCAAAGCTGATCTCCTCTGTCCCAGCAAGGCAGCATGCCACCCAAGTCTAAGATAGCAGGAACAAGCAAACACTGTTGACAACACCACATCACCTGCTCTGGGGCTAGCAGAAGCTCCTGCTCTTGCATTTTCTTTAGGACTGCAAAGCAGGCTGCCTCTCAGTGCAGCATCTGTGTAGAGCAGCACGTCCCGTCCAGTTTCTGGAGGCATTATAAATACCGTTACAAGCTTGAAGGACTTGAGGTGAGGTGTGGCATTTGATGCCTAACGGGTAACAGCCTCTCCCAACTTGAATATCTGCAAATGTCCCATTCCTAATATATGGTTTGCATACATTAGAATGGCCTCATTCTCCTCGATGGATCACACCGTCTCTGCTCCCGGGTGCTAGGGGAAGGAGGACAACCATCAGGTGGAGCAGAGCAGGGCTGGGTTCAGCTACCCTGCATAGCACACACAAGGGCACAGGGCTGCAGCTCACATTGTGCTACATTATTTGGTGCTGTGTACTTTCAGAATAGGTACATACTGCCGTTGCAGCATCCTTATGTCTTTTCATCACTGGTGCACCCTACTTCCAGAGCTTTGACATGCCTGCTTATCAATTAGTAAAAACATTTTGAGTTAACTTACATATTTCCATTCTCTATATAAAATACTATGTTTCAGTTAGCCTCCCTTTCACGTGCGTCATTTGATACTCTTAATTTTCAGCTATTCAGATTTTTATCTTTTGGTTTTAGTGAATTAAATGTGCAAAAACACTTTGTGTTCAGGAACTGCCTTTTAGCTGCCTATATATTGACATTTGTGTCTACACATGCAGCACTACCTAATTTAAAATCGAGAAGTGCTCTTCATCCTTTTCTTTGGCTCTGGCTGTGTTTCTCTGACCTCAGAACAGAAAGGAATATGATTCTGTTTTCATGGAAGTTCAGCTTAGCATCAAACGTTTCGCACACTTTGATAAATCTGCTCAGCCACTTTTTAAAAAGAAGGCTGTCAAAAAGCGCTTTATAGTTTTACACTTCTTTTTTGTTCTCAGTTCTTTGAATTATCCTATTCTGAGTCTTGAAAATAACCTCACACTCGTTAGTAGTTTTGTCTTTTTCCGTTTTTCCCCAGTATGCTCTTGTCTTGTTATTGCAGCCTAGACAGAAATACTAAGAACTTAAATTCACAAAGTACCTGAATGCTTTTTCTGTTCATCTCCTTTGAACTACTTGATCTCTGTATTTAATTCTGAGGTCTAAAATGAAACCCTGGCACCGTACCTTTCTTTCTACCTTGCTCAATTTTCCACAGTTCTGAAAGGAGAATGAGCTTTATGACAGATTACTCATACTATTTTTCTTTGTAGTTGCTGCAATTAAGAAGATTCACTGAAAACTTTTGAGGTTTTTGCGTTTGTTTTTTTTTTTTTTTGGATTAAAATTCTCTGCTTGCTGGTCTAACATGATTACCTTCTCCAATCTCTTTTTCCCTCTTCTGTTTTAATAGAGTTTTAAACTAACACAGTATTTCTGTTTACTTTCTTATTTGAGCATAATCATCTCAGAATTTATGAGCAGGATCTGGGTAAAAAAGGAGGTAGATTAGTTTGCCTGTATTCTCTGACAGGTTTATAGGATTGGACATTTTGTCATTAATAAATTCATTGCATTCTTCAAAGTAGAGTTTTAAATGTACGAAAATACGGAGGGGAAGAATATTCTGCACAGGAGATATTTGCCTTGTTTTTAGATTTCTGGATGCTTTCTTCATTCTTCATGATGGCAATTCTACCCACCCTCATTTACAATGGCTTTTCATATATGGCATCCACACTGTGTAATGTCATTAGATTATGCATACAACATATGTATCTAATCCTGCAAATGCTATTGCCATGCTTCTTGGCTGAGAACATAATATTATTTCAGGGAACTGTGCTGCATTCAGTACATTTACAAATCTGAACAAGACCTGAGAAGAGCAGCAAACTGCCTAGATTGCTGGAGGGGACAGCTAAGAGGACAGAGTAAAAGAGTTGAATACGTATTGCTTGGCTAAACGTAGCATCATGTCTTAGAAATGTAGAGGAGAGAAGATGGAACAAGAAAGAATCAATTAAGACTGTACATGAAAGTATTAGGTAAAAGCTGCAGCTGCAGATTAATTTCATCTACTTAAGCCTCAGTTTAAAAGCTTTCTGCCAGCACCTTTTCTTTGCATCATAACATGTGGAGGAAAAAAAAAAACAACAACCTTTTTGAATACCTAAACCAAGCAAAAAAAAGAAAAAAAAACACCACGAGGATCCCTTATGGGTAGGAACCAGAAGAAAGTATGACAATGGACTCTACAGAGTCCATACCTCAGTTTTTTGGGTGATAAATTTGGGGGATCTCCCAGTCCAACGGTAATGAGTTGGCTGCTTCTTTTTTGGATGGTTTGTATTACCTCGTCCTTTTCCTTGTCAATGCATCCTATAGGACCTTTGTTGCTACTGTCCCCATACAGTTGCCTCCAGAAGAGAAGATGAGGTGTCAGGTGGAGCATATGTAATTCAAAATTCTGCTACGTTGCAATTTGTCTTGTCTGTGCAGGCAAAAAGAGTCTGACCCATGCTGTGCTCTTGCCTCCATGTGCTCCTGTCCTGTTAGTCACAGAATCACAGAATCACAGAACGTTAGGGATTGGAAGGGACCTTGAAAGATCATCTAGTCCAATCCCCCTGCCGGGGCAGGAACACCTAGATCAGGTCACACAGGAACGTGTCCAGGCGGGTTTTGAATGTCTCCAGAGAAGGAGACTTCACAACCTCACCCTCACCATGAAGAAGTTTCTTCTTTTAATAATCCATATTATAATAATAATCCATATTTCTATATCAGTTGTCATGCCGATAATCTGCATAGTGTTATTTGGAGGCCTAAACCCATTCAGAACTGCAACGGGAGTAGGGAGGGATGGGTGAAATTATATCTCCATGCAAATCAGTAGCAGGTTTCTAGCTGGTGTGACCAGAATTAACCCCTGAGATAGTGATCTGTTACTAGAGCTATCTTCTTTTAAGTTGACTCTTCTGCATTTCATAACATGAGCCATTAGACATTTTATTCTTTTAAAAAGTTTTCTTTTTTCAGATATTTACTGAACAGCTCTTCACCAAGATACCCTGTTAGATGCCCTGTTAGCTCAAGTAAAAAAATATTTACATTATCATGTCTCCATTTAAATAGGCACTATTGTCCTTGAAATGTCAAATATAATATGACATGTCAATTATTGTATGTCAGGCACATGATGTATTTTCAACCCCTGTTGATTTAGATGGGTTTGGACGTGTGCTTGACATATTATAATGGTGCTTCTTCAGTTCAGTGAATGTCTTGAAAACAACATTGAATGGCACATAAATCACAGCACCACCTTTTGCGGGGACGTTTGCCAGAATATGAAGTAGAGGCTTCGCACTCCTGTTAGTGTTTGGCCAATAATGGTTCTCTTGTCCCAGGTCTGGAAGCTTGCAGTTTCTGGTGGGTTTGCCAGCAGAGCAGGAACAGTCTGATCACAATCCTGTTTTACTCAAGGATTTTTTAATCATTGCTTTAGAAAAAGAAAATCTAAACATTTTCTAAGAGATCTTTTATAAATCACATACCACTTGGCTTGCATTTTGTCTAGCGATGTGTGTGTAATATGGAAGCATGCAGTAGGACTGTAGGGCGGACCATGATATAGTGTTAGTGAGGATTTCTTCATAACCATGTTCACCTAAAATATGCACCTAGACTAAGGATGAGACACGGTCGCTAGACATCATTGCAAACAGTAGCACTCACCAACTGCTAGCAGGGTCAGAAATAAGAGGAGATTGTTTTGAATTTTTATACTATATGTTTTCATATTTTATTAGTTCTATTTAGTACTAGTATTTACTGTTCTGCTTGAAAAACATGGGTGAGGTTGGAGCCCCCTTGCTGCCGTGCTTGTACAAGCATATGATTAGATTCAGCAACTACCAAAGAGATGATAAGCCTAAGATGGTGGGAGGAGGAAGAGAGAAGGTGGAAAGGTAGTATCCCTATACTTTAAAAAACAGGAACACGCAAAGAATAAGGGACAGGACTGAGGTTATCCAGGAAACTGCAGCACTCTGGAGCCCCATGTCATCCTCTTTTCCTGATCGTCTGTGCTATGTAAATGTAACACATTGCTTTAATGAGAAGTTGTGCGTTTAATTCAGGTGTATTTTCAAGTGGTACTGTTGAGTAATACGGGCACTGGAATAATGTAAGACTTTGTAACAGTCTTGTGCTTCAAAATGGCTTTTAAATACAGTGCTTTTACACAAGTAGAGTTAGGCTTCAGCACTTCAGAAAAAAACCTCACCCATGACATGTGTATTTAAACCACGTCTTCTCTTTGAACTCCAGCAACTGAACTAAAAACAGCCTGTCACAAAAATAGTCTAATAGTGGGTCACTTGTTGTTGTTGCTCATTTTTTGTCACAGAAATGAGAGCAGAATTTAACATCCCAGTGTTAAATACACAGTAGTACAGTATGCAGTACTGGTGTGGCTGATATTCTGTAATTTTGCATACCAGTTCCCTGCCAGCTTTGCCTTTTCTAGAAGAGGTTTGTCAGACTTCTGGTATGAAGAGTCACGAGTAGTCTGCCAGCCAGGTCACAGGCTGCTGAAAAGGTTGAGGATGTTCTGAAAACGACTATAATTTTCTGGACATGAAAAATATTGAAATTCTGACATCTTGTTTTTGCAGGAGAGGCCATAACAAGAGAAATAGTTGGCCATTGAACGCAGCCTTGTAACACTGATAACTAACACGTCAGCAGAAGCTCTGCAGCTTTATTCTGGGCTGGGTATTCCTGTCCATATGCTTCATTGAACCTTCCGTATGGCAGGAGAGGGCTTTCTTTGTGCCACAGGATGCTTCTAAGTCATGTTTAATTAATATTTTTACTTTTAAAAAAATCTACAATGTTAGTATTCCCTCCATTTCTATAACAAGCTGGGTTGCATTTGAGTAGCCAGATAGGAGACTTCAATGAGAAATAGATTTTGTGGCTGATGTGGCTAATACAAAATTCTCAATGGATGTCCATTTATCCAAGCAAAGAGGGAAGAGGTGGGCTTGGAAATGGGTACATCCCAAGAGGATTAAGGGGTATAATTGAAGTAAACAGCTTTCCTACAGCAGTATTTCTGCATTAAAAAAAAACGGATACGGACGCATCAAGTTGGTTTTGTGTGTCCAGCTTATGATGGTTAGATACTGGAACAGGTTGCCCAGAAAAGCCGTGGATGCCCCATCATTGTAAGTATTCAAAGTCGGGTTAGATGGGGCTTCGAGCAACCTGACCTAGTGGAAGGTGTCCCTGCCCATGGTGGGGGGTGGACTGGATGATCCTTAAGGGCCCCTTCCAAGCCAAACCATTCTGTGATTCTGTTCTATGACCTCGCGTCAAACTGGTCAGGAATTTTCTCATTGAGAATATTCATTTCTCATCAAGCTGCCTATGAGCAGCTCATCCCTTTTGGCCCACAGTTCAGTCTGTGATGATAGTCCTTCTCCCTCTCTCCATCCCGCGTGGGATAAAGAAATACAACAGGAGCAAAGAAATAAAAACTGCAGTGGGAAGGAAGAGCCTGTATCTGTCTTCCCCCCAAAATGTGTTTTTTCCCCACTGCGTGGGTGTTGAGAGGTGCCTTGAGCAACATCCCATACCTCAGGAGCTTCCAGCCGGTGTAGGCAGGCACCCCATTTCCAGGTTGCAGAGTGAAATGTGCAGCTTGTCTCATTCTGGCCATCGCTCTTGACAATCACAATTGTCTCATCTGACCTTAAGCTGAATAGCTGTCTGATTTCTCCACCTGCCTAACACTCTTTCGTTCTTACTGTAGTTACAGCAATATCATTCTGTTATGCTGGGAGGTTTTGTTTTGTTTTTTTATTTTTTTTCTTTTTTTTTTTTTTTTGTGCCTCTTCCAAATGAACAATTGTGACAGCAAAATGCTTTGATAATTATCCCTTTTTACTGCAAGCTAAGGTTCCAAATGTTTTAGGAAATTATGGGGGTTTTTGATCTTTAAAGTTCTGGTATGTTCCATCCCATTTAACAAAACACAACAAAACAACATATGTGCAGGGTTGACTTTTGCTAGATTTTAACAGATTCTGATTTCTCCAGTAAAAGCTTGAGTGTATGCACACTGGTTGTTCTTAATTACTATTTTGGCAGTACTAGTTGGTGCTTTATTTGCTGGCTGTTGCTGTTTGTAAGATCGTAGATAGTAAACAGGCAGAGATTTTAATAGATAAGTGAGGGAAAAATATCGAAAGGTAGGTGTGGGGGATTTTTTTTCCAAAAAAAAGGAGGAAATTTTAGAAGTATTATTAAAGAAGTTATGATGTGATTTTAAAAGCTTTTAAAAAAAATTTTATTTCTGTTGAGGCACTCACTGTTTCCTCTGCAGAGGAGAATTCTCTGTAAAAATTCCTGAGAGAAGGTCTGCGGTCATTCATTTTACTGTGCTTTGTCAGTATGTTTTCCAGTGGAAACTTTCATAGCTGTATCTTATATGAGGGCAAATAATGCCGGTTATTGATAAAGGATTGAAGCTATTAAGCCAAACATCCTGTTGGTGAAGATTTAGGACATTGGTGCTTTCAGGGAAGCAACAGAAATTTGAGAGACAAATGAACTGCGTCCGGGCTCAGCACAACTGGTTTGGGGTATAGATTAATGTATAGGAAACCTGTGACAAAGCGAGAGACCACTGGATCCTAGACCAGTGCTCCTGACCACAAGTTTAAGATGCTTGAAATTCAGAACACACTCTTCTAGACGTTGAGATCTGTTGACCTACCTTTGGGACTTGAAAACTGCACTTGGCAGAGCACTAATGAGCAACATGCATAAATTAGCAAGGTTAACAGAGTGGCCCATTATTACAGTCCCGTGATTTTCAGCATTGTAGGAGATGCAGGAGGGAGGGATGTGCCCACTTCAGAGAGAACAGCTAGACAGATGCGCTTCGCTTCTTTGCAAGTTTTCTCCTGTAATGTGAGTCTGCTTCAAAGTGTGAAAATAAATGATGGTAATGGTAGTGTAAAAAATAAATAGGCCAGATGATTACAAGGCCATAGAAATATACTTTAGCACTAAATATAGGACGAGTAGTATCGCATGGATGACAGAGGTTCAGTATGCATTTCTAAGGCATCTGCAAGAAATCCATGAAAGAAATCCAGCTGATGACCAGGTAATGCTTCTGACCGTATGGGAAATAAGTTCCCTCCTTCCTCCCTGAGACATTTTCAAACTAAAGGAAAAAATATGCTATCTGAAAATGGTGCCTATTGAGTCCCTTGTGAAACAGTGTTCATGTAACTGCAGTGGTATATCAAAGACTACAAATTCTCTCTCTCTTTGTTTGGGCTGCATTTTTTCTAAATATTTGTCTAAATGGTTCTTGTGGTATAAAACTAAATAAAATATCTTTCGTAAAGGCTGCAAGCATACAGTTTTGCTTTTTGCTAGTGTTTCAGGAAGGGCTGGGGCAAAAATATGACAGTTACAAGTCTTGTTCAACTTTGCATATTTTTGTCCTTTTCTGAACAAAACATTCAAACTCTGTTGGAAATAGCAGAATAATTCCCCTCAAATAATTGAATACTTGACGTCCCAAAGGGAGACACACGCCCTTCAGCCAGTGGGAAAACATTTCTTACCAGGAGAACACATTGTGTTACATTTCAAAAAACTGAAGAGGCAACTTCATTTAAATCTTACCTAGTTTAAAGCCTTGCATGAGAACTTTCTTACAAACCCACGTATGAAGTCATAGTTGGAAAGTGGAAAATCACAATTAATATAACCAGCCAAATCCTCAGTCAGATTTTACCTTAGCAGGGTTGGAGCACATGTAGGGTGAAATCTTGACCCTTTCTATTGACAGCAAAAGTCATTGGGATTTTGTTCTTGCCTTTTTAAAAAAGAATATTTCCATCCTAAAGGCTTCTGTATTTTTTCCAGACCAGAGAATAGCCACCCTGAGGGCTAACTAGTTGTTTGAGTGGAGGAGCATGAGAGCAAGCCTGTGCAGCTACCTGGACCCAGGGAAGCCCAGAGTGGACTTGCTTGGCTACCAGTGTAATCAGTGCTCTTGAAAAAGCATTATGGGATATTTGTCTTGAGGAACAGAGACTTTGGAATCTTTGAGTGCAAATGGTACAATTTCTAATGTGGCAAAAAGATCTGGTGAAAATGTATTTTCTTAGATTTCTTAGTGCAAAAGGTATCTTATGACTATATGCAGTCTGTCTACCAATGTAATTTTGCTCTTAATCAAACCTTGCCCTTCCTGAAAGCACTTAAGATAGTAAAAGCAGTGCTGCCTGGGTAAGAAAGTGTTAATGGGACCGATTCGTGAAAACTGAAATACTCCAGCTTCCTCTTTCTGCTGGGATAGTGTGTGTTTGACTCTGCTGAAGACAACGGCAGCTTTGCCAGACTTCTGAGGCTTGCATCCAAGCAGGATATCTTTTTGACTGCTGAACTGATGTAGTGATAAACCAGGAATTGTTGAAATTCACCTTTTTGGTATATGTGAGAAGTTAGTAAGTGTTCTGTTGCCTAATTAATTACAAGTGGAAAGACCCTGCCCACCTGCAGTTACCCAGAATGCAGGCTGAGTATTAATTGGATAGAAATTAGGTATATTTCAATGATGGAGAGAAGAAAAGGAGTAGATACACACCTGGTCCAACTAATCCTTGCAAGTCCAGTAAATAGATATCATAACTATTCCAGCCTGTAGATGGTAGTCACGGATTCCTCTTTCTCAGAAATTTTATGGCAGAGAGACTGCTACAACTTTGAGGGATACCTTCTGTCCCAGTGTGCAGGTGAAGCCACTAGAAATCTTTCAGATTCTAGCAAACACAGTGAAACGGTGTCTATATAAATATCTGCCCATGTACTTACTGAGAGACAAAACCCTGACCCTGTAACTTTCTAGAGAGGCAGGTCCCAACCAGTGAGGTGGCAGTGAAGCCCAGAACGCTGATGTTTTTTTTTCCTGATGAGGCTATATTATAAATAGGTGTGGAAAACCAAAGATACAAGGAGAGGCAGTGGGATTTCTTCGTATTGAAGTAGTGTATTCATACATCTCTCATGGATTTGGACCCCACTGTGCTTATTCCACTATGCAAACACAAAATAGCAAAAAAGGTATAGCAAGGAGTTTGTAATCTAAATGAAGATCTTCATAGGCATGCATGGCTGTAAAGCCAGGTACAAGTTAGCATTTTGAATATAAAAGCTAGCTTCTTGTACAACATAAATATATCAGGATTCCTCATTGTTAAGGAAAATACATGGTGGCGCAGTCTGTATTGCCTCTGGAGTGTAGTAACAATTTTATGGAGTATTTTCTCATGTTCTTTTATAAAAATTCCTTTCAATAGGAGAGGGAGCTCTGTAAGAAAAATAAAAATCTCAAACTTTATTGGTTAGAAAGGAGTTTTAGAAAAAGAAACCCTGATCACTGAAGTATGGCTTTTTGCTCAGTAAGCTCAGTGCTTTTTCTTATCCAGATTAAATAGGTATGATACTTACTTTGTCTCTGCAGTAGATGCATTCTTTGCTATATATGTTCTCAGAGACGGGAGCACTGTGGAGGGCTGAGGGGCATATGAAATTGTTTTTTGAGATGACATTGTCTTGGGTGTAGCAGGTTAGCTTTACGTATATAAGCTGAAGTGTGCATGTCAATGGAGTCAACTATTTAGTAGTTACCAAAATCTGCTTGATGACACAGAGTGTTACAGATGAGCACCTTGAATTGCATTATACAAAGGTGTCCAGGGTAATCAAATCTTTAACATATTGATAATGAGCCTTCTGAACACGAAGGAAGGAAGAAAAGGTCACTTACATGATCTCCAGTCCCAATGGATGCAATGTCCTCATTTAATGTCACTGACCAGGCAAGACATTATATGACAATTTTGTCAGCTAAGGATACACGAGAGAGAATTTTTAATCACCAGTAAGGTGATCAGTTCCACATTTATTGTTCTGACCATCAAGATGAGGTGGATACACAAGCAAGGGTCCTCGTTGTACAGACATTGGGACTGACTGCTGTGCTACACAGGTGCAAGAAATCAGAATCAGAGATACAAGAAGAAAGAGAAATATGGTGAGCAAGACGCAATGTGCAGGGAGCACTGCACTAGAAAGTGGACTGACTGCGCTATTTCTGCACGCAATCAGAACAAAAGTGAAAGACATTAACATGTACATACTCATCTAATTTCCATGCTGGAAATTTCAGCACAGCCCATGTCTCCAACAGAGTACTCTTTATTTCCCTCTTTTAATTTCCTCTGCTGAGCATACCAGTATTGCTGTAGCTTGTTTGCATATGTGTTGCCAGAAATATATGAAGGAAAAGTATGAATCAGAAAGGAACGGGAAAGGTAAAAAGCAGGGCCCTGTGCTTTTTACCCTCAGCCCAAATCTGAGTTGGAAGTGCGCAGTTACCCAATTTTCTGCTCTGTTTAGAAGGGGACAAAAAAGAAAGAACAACCTCAGCATTGATGCAGTCTCCTTCTGGAAGGAGTGCTAGGACAGCTGGTGCATTAGAGGTCCTGTGAATGATTACTGCTGTTCTGCCAGCTCTAAAAGGAAGAGATAAAACAAGATGCTCTTTCTCTTCTAGACCAGATTCATCTCCCAGGCCTGAACTAGCATGCATCAAACTCCTGCTCTGCTCTGCGCTGGTGCAGCCTCACCTCGAGTACTGTGTGCAGTTTTGGGTGCCACAGTATAAGAAGAACATAGAACTATCAGAGAGTGTCCAAAGGAGGGCTACAAAGATGGTGAGGGATCTAGAGGGCAAGATGTATGAAGAGCGGCTGAAGTCCCTTGGTTTGTTCAGTCCAGAGAAGAGCAGACTGAGGGGAGGGCTCATGGCGGCCTGCAGCTTCCTCACGAGGGGAGCGGAGGGGCAGGCGCTGATCTCTGCTCTCTGGTGACAGCGACAGGACCCGAGGGAGCGGCATGGAGCTGTGACAGGGGAGGGTCAGGCTGGGTGTTAGGAAAAGGTTCTTCACTGAGAGGGTGGTTGGGCACTGGAACAGGCTCCCCAGGGAAGTGGTCACAGCGTCGAGCCTTCCAGATTTCGAGAAGTGTATGGACAAGACTTTCAGACATATGGTCTGATTTTTATGTGGTCCTGTGTGGGTCCTTTCCAACTCAGGATATTCTGTGAAATACATCTGGTATACAGTATTTCAGGAGATATTCCTGTTTTCAGAAAGAAGTAAAAGGCTTTGTCTTCAGATCTAAAGAACAGACCTTTGCTTATGCATTTCACTGCTCCTGCAAGTTCATGGTGAAGATATATTTTTCCCATTGCTTTAGGCTTCTTTATTTTCATGGATTTCCAGTTCAGTTCAGAAGAACATGTGGTCTAAAGAAAAGTAAGCTAATTAAAAAAAAAAGTTCAAGCTTGTGTTAGCTCATGGTCACTTTTATCTTTCATTTTAATGTGTAAGTATGTGAATTTGTAAATATAAACATTTATGTAGGAACTGTTTAGAAAAAATGAGCAAGTTTCTTTAAAACATAAATGTGGTTGAGCACTGGAGCACATTGTCTGGAGAGGTGCATTTTTTTCCATCTTCAGACGTTTTCAAACTCCAACAGGACCAGGCCATGAGCAATCCAATCCAGCTTTGAAGTTACACCATTGAGCAGGAGGCTGGACAACGTGACCCACATGGGTACCTCCGAAGCTGAGTTTTTCTATTATTCTTTATTCCCCAGTAATGTGGCAAACTTAAACAACTGTAGTTATTTGTCACCTCAAAATAATGTGGAGAAATGTCAGGCCAAATGTCTCACCTACAGTGAGTTCAACTATCCAAATCCAGGAGGAACACAGGGAGCAATAAAGGGGAAATATATTTAAAGTTACTGTACTGAAAGTATTTTGTCCATATGTAAAACATTGTAGCTTTACTGTCAAATATTTTTAAAAGTTTTAGGGGTAGAAACAAGCTATGTATGTCCTGGCATCATTTAGAAATACGAAATTCATCTTGGTTTAGCAGTAGCCCAGTAATTTGGTAGGGCTGCCGCTGTTCCAGGAGCTGTAGTTGCGCATGCTTGGCTATGGCTGAATGTAGTTTTGCAGGAGTGCTTTTATCTCTGCTTAGGAGCTTGCCCAGATTCTGATTTTTACTCTGGGATCTGCAGGTGGTACTACAGAGAACTTATTGTTTCCCAAACTGGGAATAAACATTTAAATAATGCAGGCAATGCTTAAGTGTGAGATAGTTAACCTATAAGTCCTCTGCTGTTTTACACAGTAAGTCTCTTGGGTAAAATTTTATTACATAATGATCAATGTAAAATAGATGGGAGGCATTGGTGGTTTTTCTTTTTTTTGGGGGNNTTGTGGGGGGGGGGGGGTGTTTCAGAGTTCATCACAGGCTTGATTTATGGGCTTTCTCTATATTGTGGGGCAGTGTGCTTTGCAGTCCTGGTCCTCCAGTCACCAGATCTGGGAAAATGCTGGACTACGTTGTAGATATTTTCTGGCCCATCTTCCTTTCCTCAGAAACCCAGCACAGAGGAATAGGATGAAACGTGGTGTGTCCTTGGGTCTCAGCCCAGTGTGGAGCTGGGATACAGCACTGCTCTGGGAGCTGGAAAGCACTCCCCCATCTCACAGCATCACCACGGCTCAGGAGGGTCAAGGAGCCATCTCATTCTCATGTCTCGGTTTAACACAGCTAGTAATGGAGGTTACAGATAATTTTGGTAAGACATGCCACAGTTGACATGGGCGCTTTTCCTAGTAGACCCCCAAACTCTTTCCCACTGGCAGAAGTTTGTTCCACTTACAGCCTTCTGCTTCCACTGCGGCCAGAGAGATGTAACATGCTGTGGTACTGCAAGGCAGCTCAACAGTTCAAGTGGCTTTAGCAGGTCTTGGTGGGAATAAATGCTACAGATAAAGTTGTAGTCAGAGATATGGGGGTGTTTTGTGTGGTGGCCACCCTGGACAGGAACTTAAGAGCGCAGGAATGGCCATATGGGGCCAGAACAGAGGATCATCTTGCCTGGACTTTACTGGGCATTCAAATCATCTCTTATCTGTGTCTCACTTACCCATGTGATTTTCCTATGTAATATGTGTACTGTTGGTGTATGCTGCCAAATTTCTCCTTTCTTTCTTGACAAAAAGTGTAATTTCCAGTATAAAATCACCTTAAAGTACACTGATTGAACTTCCTACCGCTAATAAAACAAGTAGTACATCTTTTCCTTTTATGATCATCTTAAGTACTGCTTGATATGTTTTAATGTCTAACATTCCTAAGGCAGATGTTTGTCACTCATGAAACATTAATTAGAGTCTCAGAATCAGAGAGAAGAAAAAATATGTATGTATCTATGCATGTGCATCTGTTTACGTGTGAACAGGACACAACAGAAACTTCATATTAAAAAAAAAAATGCAGTAAGTAAATATTTGAGAGGACAACTTTGACGGGAGTTGACATTAATACTTACGAAGCATATTAAAGTAACAAAATGACTATGTTTTTAAATAATATGATTTTGGCATCTCACTATTATGGTAGGTGAAGTAGTATAAACCATAATGAAAAATAATGTATATTATATTTCATCACAGTTAAATATGTAGTGTTTGTAAAGTTATTTTCACCAATATCCTGAATGGGAACATAACATTATAAGAGCCGTCAGAAAATGAAATTATGTTACGTGAAGAGCTGCTAGTAAGGAAAGCGATTGAGAGCTGGAAACTGGGAAACGCACTTCAGTTCTCCTTTTCAAAAGCACACAGACTACCTGTATCTGTTAGTGTCTGAAACTTGATGGTCTTAACAGAAGGAGGGTACTTTATCTTTAGAGAGATTAGCTACCTGAATGAGCTGTGTGCTGCTGTGCATGGGTTAACTTGACTCAGAGGTGTACCAGAGGAATCAAAGCAAATGTGTTGGGACTGCCTTTGTCTCTGCATCTGTCTGTCTGGCTGTCTGGGATGGGGAGCAGCTCTGTGAGCCTCTGTGTGGTCTTTACTAACTTGCTTCAGCTGATGGAGGGCAGCAAACTGTCGTGGGTTTTGGTGAGTGTACTGCTCAACTGATGTGCTCAGGGGCTGCTGTCCCACCACTGGATCCGAAGGCCAAGGTTTTCAAAAACAGTGCAGAAAACTCAACCCTTGTGCCCATAGTTACTCACTTAAGCGCTCTGATTTCTATACATGTTAAGCAGCCAAAACCCACAATGTTTCTGCAGCACAGGTTCCCATAGAATTACAAATGAATGCTAGAGATCTGAGGATTTTCTTCACCTGCTGTTTGCAATACTGAATGCCAACATGTAACATTGAATTTTCTGCCTTTATTTCATTCACCTGCACTTTTAGTTACTAGGAATGAAAGGTTGGCCCAGAAGGAATGCACGTCTCATGAATAAAGTATTCACATTGCTACATTTATACACTATTTGTGTATTTAAATATTGAGTATTTATATTTTTTCTCTTTAAAATTAAAGAAAAAATATTAATGTCTGGATTTCCAAAACTGGCAGGAGGGTGAGATATTAACGTTTGCCCGTTGGGTTCTGACTTGTATCGCCAAAGCACATTGTCACCTTCTAAGTATTACAGTAGCGATATTTCCTAATTTTTGTTTTCAGCCCATCTGTTTCTCTGTTTATCTTTGTATGCATTATTTCTGTATACACAAGAATCAGAACAAGAGGCTTTGTTGTGGAGCAAAAGGTGCATTTTCCAGTTGTTCCTTGTGTTGATTGGTTATGTGCATGTTCTTGATTTTCTTTGTACAAATTCTGAATTTCCGTGGAAGTTCTGGCATTGGTGTTATAACAGCTGGTTGCCACTGAAAAGGGTGATGACTCTCCCCTCACCCTTGGCCACAGGTTCCCATCCTCTGCAATGTGTCAGGACAGGTACTTGGCAGGCTTCACTATTTAGAGAGCTAAACCAGCAAAAGCAAACAAGCTGCTCAGCTTTTTTTTTTGCAGAATTGACTTTTCGTCACTGTGTGTCCGTGAACTGGCTCAGTGCAAGATCAGACAAGTGCCTGTGCCGACACAAGAGAAAGCAACTGGAGCAGGACTGTCCTGTTATGTCAGCTTAACCAAATCACATCCTTCAACAGCCTGAGAAACACAAGAGGACCACGGCTTGCATGATGCCTGCCTTGCGGTGCATGCTCTGGCCTGCCGAGCCTGTCATCCAGACACAGCAGCAGCTGCAAGGTGCCAAGCCCAGGCTGGTTCTGCTCCTCGTGGAAGTGAGAGCAGAGGGGGCAGAGCTGACAAATGCCTGGGTTTTGCCCCAAAGTGAAGTTAACATCTGTTTTTAGCAGCCATGGACCCACTGGTAAAGTGCAGCCGTTAAGTCTCTCGTTCAACTACAGGGCCAGCTAGGGAAGAAGATAATACAGTCGTAATGCTGTAAAGGAGAGCTGTATGGTAGGATCTGTCAGCGTCTCCATGCTGGCCAAGCTCTTGCCCAGGTTGCCAGGACACTGTGTGGAAGCTTGTATTTTGGTGGCAGAAGGTAATACTGTGTATTTGCCACGTGGGCTGGCTGTTTCTGTGGAGCGCTCGTCACCGTGTGGCACGTTTTATTGTGTCACTGAGCGTGGTTCAAGGCTTTAATAAACATACCACTCTCCCTGGGCAGCTCTGCTCTGCTTATCACTCAGAAAACACAGGATGGGTATAAAAAGACCCACTGCACGTGTTTTTAACAGTGTTGCTGCACATGCCAAGGGCAGGTGCCTTTTGCAGTCTGTATGAGGAGTGAAGGCAAAACACCTAGGCAGGAATGGGCAGCACTCATAGAAGGGGAAAATACTTCTGAATTACCAGGGTTGTTCTGATCCCCATTGCATGCAGAGCAGATCGCACTCTGGAGAACTTGATGGCCATCTGCTGGCGGAGCCGGAGTCTTTGTTTTTATGTACAGACTTTTGCATCAGAGAAAAGCACTTGTATGTCTGTGAATTGTAGAGATGCATGTTTTCACTTCTAGCTGGAAACAGCACATCTGAAGTTTTGTAGATCATCCTAAATGCCCCCATCCAAAAAAATGTCTGATTTCATTCATTCCACCCTATGAGCAGTAATGATTATAGGTGTTGCAGCTGCTTATGGAGGCACCAGCTGTCTCCCAGGATTTATATTAGTGTAATGGTTGCTATACCAATATAGAAATTACACTGTTTTTAGAAATAATGAGTTGCAAATAAATAAATGTCAAGCTGACGAGCCAGAACCCAATTTTTTTGTTATTTTATCTTTCAAACTTGATGTATCAGCAGTAATTTGATATATCCTGCAATTTCCCTGGGATGTTACATATGGTGTCAGTCCTATCGCAAAACCCCACCTTGAGTTTTAAAGGCTGCCTGAGATCTTGGATGTCAACAGGAGAACTGACAGCTCCTCCTCGGGGCACCCTGGCAGCTCTCAGCTGCTGATGTTCTTCCAGGTCTTCTCTGGGCAGTCTGCAAGGGACACTTAGTCAAAAGAGGCTGCTACAATTTGTTTTTGTTTTTTTGTTTTTTAATATATGTTTTCAAGTTTTTTTACATGACTTTAGCCACATTGCAAACAGAAAAAAAAAATCATTACAAAAAGCAAATACCTCTGAGTTCCCAATCATTTCCATTCTCAAAGTGTTTGTCTGCTCTGATGCCATCGAACAGTAGTTCTGGAGCTCTGTGCTGAGCAGAGCCACCTGGCAGAACCCCGGTGGCCTTTAAAAGGCACAAAATGTGATTTTGAGGACTTTACTCTTTTTTCTGTCTCTGTGTGTGGTCGGTGAAGTTATTTTGTAGAAATTGCTCAAGAAAGTGGAGCGTGTCCCTTCACTGCTACATGACCGACGAAAGGAGCTGAACTGAAAGTCACTGTGAGAGGCACTAACCTCAGGAAGCTCAAAAAAACACCTTCATGCTCTTTTTAAGGCTTCCTGTGGTATCTCCAGCTAAACAGTCACAGGGCTTGTGCAAGGCTCAACCAAAGCTGGTAGTCAGGTCGGACCTGGCTCTTTCTCCACATGTGAGACCGTCTGCACCATGGGGTGCCCCTGCGGCACAGGGGTTAGAAAAGATCGCGTTGCAGGGGTGCTCTCAGCTGTCACCTGTGTCCCTTCTGCTGGTAATATCCTTATTTGGATATTTTCCCTCCCTTGTAATAGATAGCCCTGATGCTTCGCTTTTCAGAAAGAGGGAGAAAGAGTATTTAGAAATGGCAGCACCAATCATGTGGCACCACTTGTTCCACCCCCTCCTGTATAAATCCCCAGGAAAGCAAGAGCAGCTCACGCTATGAGGTCACCTTCTCGTACGTGACAAATAGCATTTTACGAGGTGCTGACTGTGCTCAAGGTTCATTTTTTTTCTCGGTGCTGGCAATTGCAGCAGCATTGTGAGCTTGATCCTCCTCCCATTTAAACAAGCTGTATTATCCAGGATCTGAACGCCCTGTTACAAAACAGGCTTTTAAGACAGCTTGTAAATCACAAGCAGCAAAAATGATGCACAAATATTTATTTTTGAAGATAAAGATTTTCTGGTCCTGTGCACTGGGTTATGTACCTTCAGTACTGAGCTTTAAGATTTGATTTGCATTTGCTTTTTATTTTAGCTAGTGGGATGTTAAAAAAAGAATCTGGAGTAGTGGGACTGATCTCAGTTAATCATCTAACCCAAGACTTTCATTTGCCCTGAGATGCAGATGCTTAAATACAATTCCTAAGCCATTTCTGTAACAGCTAAACATATCTGTATTCCTGTCACATAGTTAAAGTGCTGATGTGTCTTACTCTCTTGGGGACTACTTTTTGCTAGTTAATGTTGATATTATGGCCCTCTGTCCATTTCTTCCTCTATTTCAGAAATTCCCTGTGTGCCCATTTAAACATATCATATTCTAGGCAAAAATAATTAATCTGAAAAATCGCTTTGCCTGAAGGTGAAGTATATATCGTGTTAAGAGAAAAAGAGGATTGTCAGAAAGAGAATGCTCCTTTTCTTAAATAGTGCTTTAAATTGGGATCGTACTTTAAAAACATTTAAACAAAAAGAAAGATGCATAATTTGAGCTACTACAAATTTGAGACTTAAAGATTTGAAATGCAGTAAATTGGAACATTACTGAAATCACGTGCTAATGGTGTGAGATGCTCTAGGCAAAGTTTAAACCCAATGCAGTCATCAGCAAATTTTGGAAATCCCTGAAAGTGGAGTTTATGCCAGAACAGCTATAGCTGTAACAACACTGGCTATTGTAACAGAAGTTTGAATATTGGCATTGACACAGGAGCTTCTCAGCAGATGCATCAACATCAGTATTTCTTTCAAATGCCATTCTTAGTATCGTAGTTTCCCCAGAGGTTCATGCTTCTTTTTGTGAGCAGATTCAGTTTCCTTCCCTATGATTCATTTCCATTTGACAGTCACAAGTTATTTCAGGAGCTGAGAACTTGCATCTTAAGAGTTTAAAAGAGCTGGCTGACAAACCTCTAGATCATTTCCTTGAATGTCAATAAACCTGGGAACGTGGTGGAAGTCCCAGAAACTTGAGGAAGACTAATGTTGTTCCTGTGCTCAAAATAGCTGAGCAGGCTGGTGTAACTGTAGGTGAACACAACTACTGTGCAGTATAACTGTAATGGGGCTGATAAGGAGATCAATCAATAATGATTTATAGCTGGGTAATGTAATTAATGGAAATCGATGAGGGTTTGGATCTTGGCATACCAACTTGATAATGTTTTATGACACAAGTTTGTCTAACCCAAGGCAAGTGCATTGTTGTAGCAGACTTTCTTCAAGGATTTGACTTGATACGCACTGTATTTATAAACTTAAGCAACATGACTTCAACATTACATTTTAATTGCTTAAAATTGGGGTGACTGATAGGCCTTAGGACATTGGAGTAAATGGAGTATCTTCAGTGAGCGTATGCATGTCTCTGGGGATTGTTCCCTGGCCCTGTGCTACTAAATTTTTTTTATTAATCAGTGGCCTGAAAGGAAATAAAATTTGTTGACTTACAGGTATTTGAGAACTGTTAAATAAGGAAATGGAAAAATCACTGCTGCAGGATGATAGGGATCTCTTGGCAATCTGTATAAAAGCAAACAACAGGCGTTTGGCCAAATATGAGGATCCGTAGCCCAGATCTGGGTACTGGAAACACTTTTTCACAAAAGTGGCAGGATTTTTATCTATTTAAGCTTATCAAGGAGAAATTATGGAGTCTATATAGAAAATTGTTTAGAAAGCAAGGTTCAGTGAGCTTGGAAATGGACATGTAAAGTAGAAATAAAGCTCAGATAAAGTCAGGCTAGTTCATTATTGGAGCAGTACTTCAAGGATCATGGTGCTTTCTCTGGCAATAAGCACTTCTAAATCAAGGATTGAATTATTTCATACTGCAAAACATACTCTAGTTCAAGCATGAATTGTTTCAAAGAGGTGCTGTAGACTATGTTGCAGAAAAGGAAATATTTAAGTAATTGGTTGGGTCACTTCTGGCGTAGTGATTTATTACTGCTGATCTTTTGGGGCCCAAGATATGTGCTGTGCTCTTGCTTCATTTTTTTTTTCCTTCTGTTCTGTTTTTCAGTTCAATTTCACCGTTCAGTATTGAGAGCACAAGGCGTCAGAGAAGGTCTGAGTCTCCAGACTCCAGGAAGCGGCGCATCCATCGGTGTGACTTTGAGGGATGCAACAAGGTATACACAAAAAGTTCCCACCTGAAGGCTCACCGGAGGACGCACACAGGTAAGGCTTTGCTGGCACTGTATTGCATGGTTAAGACAAGCAGGTTCCTTTCTGCCTAATTTAGGACCTATTGAACTTGTCATCGTACACTAAGAGCCGAAGGCCTGGATGTAAATAATGGAGATATCTGCAGGTGCATCTGCATTGGCATGCCGGTGCAGATCAAGAGCATACTTTTGAATTGAACTTCCCTGTCATCCCCACTTCCTATGTTCTCAGCACATGAGCACTCTTAAAACAAACTGGACTCTCTTCAGTTGAAACTATACAGAAAAGTGGCCTCCATATAATGTGTTTCAACCAACAATGGATGGTCATTGCTTGGGACCAACCAAAACTAATCCCACAGAAAACCCTCAAGAAGATAAAAGAGTGTGAACTCTTCACCAACTTTTTGATCTTCACCAACTTTTTCACTTTACAGACCTGCTCCTGTTGAGCTATTACTTGCTTTTACAGATGTAGCCTTTCAATGATAGGTGCTGCTATAAATACCTTCCATTCAATCCAAGTGTAAATTCAAGAACTCAGAATTTCTTTCTGGATGCTTTCAGAGGCACCTACCTCATACTGCAAAGGGAAGTCAGTCACTTTATGTGAATAGGTTGCACTAGGTCCCTTCAACAAGATGCAAGAGAGGTGCCTAGATGAGCTGGATCCTATTCAGTGATGATAATACTTAATTAATACCTGGTTTTCTTATTAACTTTATGGGCTGTTACTACTCTACATAAGAGACATGTCAGGGTAGCTGAAGCAGTGATGTGTAATTGTAATTTTGTTGTGGATAAACTCAGGAATAGCTTTTTGAGGTCATGAAGAACAATTTAAAAGGTGACCTCTGAAATGGCTAAAAATGCAGTGGACAGAACGCTATTGAGTTTCAGTGCTGTTCCTAACTCTGCTGCTGATCTACTTAAATTAAATTTATCGATCTCTCTACTCTTAATGTACTTCAACATTCTTGTAACTCCTTGGAGAAAAGATGGTGTTTGTCCAGCATATAGCACAAAGTTGTTTTGTGTTGAGAACCTGCTGGTGCTTTTTGTGGTGTGATGTACTCTAAAGAGTATGAGATATTATTTAAAAAAAAAATAAGTGATGACTTCTCCATTTCAGATTAAGCCACCTCTGCATCATTCTTTCCAATATGTCTTTTAGTTGGTAGGACTTCCGTTGAGAGGAATACTGAACAAAGCTCCTTCCTAATATCTCGCACTAAACTAATTCCTATAAAGTAGAGTCCTTTCCTGTAACAGCAGAAATTTTCTGGGTATTTCATTAGGTCTCCCTCCACACCAATTATTCTGATTTCTTCACATCTTCCCATTAATGGTTGTGCTTTCTCTCTTATTTTATTGTTTTGTCTTAATTCTTTTTCCCTCTTCCTTATTCTTTCCCTGTATGTTTTGTCTTCTGATATATTCTATGTATCCTTACCCTTTTGCCTTGTTCTGTCATTCTTGTTTTACTTCCTTTATCCTAATCTAATTCTACCCCATCCCTTTCCTTCTCCCTGTCTTGATTCTTAAGTTGTTTCCCGATTCTTTAATGAGTCTGTAATTCATTAGTGATCTCATGGCAGACCAACTCTTGCGTATAACGCACCCAAATCAGTGTTAATCTGCACCACTGAAGCTCAGGCTATGCACTTCAGGTGCTCAAAACTAGTCACTGAAGGCTTAAAATGGTGTGGTAATTCCAGCTTTTGCAACTGTAACTCTGCAGTAGCATGAAGGGAGTTTCTGTGTGGAAAGTAACTGCAGGATTCATCTCTCCAGCTTTGGTTCCCCAGCGGCTGGGTGTCTAGGTTATGCTATCCGTCTGGGATCTCTGGCTAGTCATAGAAGAGGGTTTGGCACCTCTGGGGCACGTTATTGCTTCTTCAGGTAGACCCAAGGATTGGCATCTGAAGGTGCTTCTGTTTCACTGCTGAATACAGAGGAAGCTCAGGTACTTGCCTGTTAGCTGGCTGAAATGAATCCCCACCCCAAAAGGCATCTGCCTAAAATATTTTGTAGTCATGTTGGATATTGGTTCCTTCCTTCAGGGAGAAAAGAAAACACAACAGGAAAAATAACATCAAATCAAAAACCTTCATTAAATGATCAGCTGTGAACTGTTTTATGCTGTCATGTCTTCATGCTTGCTGCAATGTAAGAAGTGTAGTCTAGAGAGAAGGTGAGCACTGAATTTAACCAGTAATCCAGTGAGAAAATCCATGTTGTGCAGTTAAAATGTGTTTCACAGAATGCTTTTTAGGTCTTGGTAAGAAGTTGATGTATTCTGACTTACATGTAGCATTGGCCATGAGCATACTCTATGTATTAATCTCATCTTACATTTTTTATCTTGGCTTTTACTTTTGCTTCAGGCAAAAGAAGTTAATTATTCACGTATGACCCAGAGTAATTAGTGTGCAGTTTTGGATAAGTATAAATGAATTATGACAGCTATGCACGCAAGGGTGAGCAAGTTTGAATAGGAAACTTTCTGAGGAAAGATCACAGAAACTCAGCATTGCATAATCTGGACTTTTTTTTTTTAGGCAGGCTGATCTTGCTAGCAATTGTTTAGCTAAGCAGGATGTGTTTGAAAACTAGTTTTTTTTCATTTTCTATATATGCACAGCCATTAAAACATGCATATTCGCTTGGATACCAGAGGAAAAATAATAAGGCATATTGACAGGATGAACAGCTCTGTTGGTAGGAAAGTAAATGTCTTTTGAACTTAATTAAAAATGGAAACAAAATATTAAACACAGTAACGCTTGCATTCAATTCTTTTTGAGTGTCCCCTAGCTTTTTTTAAGTATGCCATCAGCCGGCTCCCAAAGAGTTTTCACCAGCGTCCTCAAACCTTAGTGTAGTGGTGTGGGCATGGAATCCACTGGGGGGCGAGCTTGAATTACGTATCGTCTCTGAAACTCGGGAAAACTGCAAGTGAAACCTGTAATCGTTGGAGCATTTCATAAATCACAAGCACTTGCTATTGAATTTCTCTTTCTAGTATCAGGTTCTTGTTGTTGTTTTGCCAAATCGTCAAATAAAGCTATCAGGAGGTATCGGGTGTGATGGAGAGCCTTCGGGACTCGCAGTCAATCTTGCAGCTCAGGTTTATCATCTCATTACGCAAGGAGAAAACGGTGAGAAATTGGCTCACCGGAATTGTGTTGAGTTAGTTTCTGCTTCAGTGAACGTAAAGAAAATTACTAATGTGTGATTCTATAAATGAGTAACTTTAAAAATCAGAAAACTAGCAGCCCTGGGTTGCATTCCCGGTCTGCGTGTGTCTTTGTTGCATTTAGCATAGACACTCATGTTGGCCCCAGGAGTTAATGGTGGAGAGCTGAAACTCCTGTTTCCTGCGAGGCATGTGCCCATGCAGTCCTGGTGGGACTCATCTTTGTCAGCTTGCTTCTTTTGCTTTGAAGACAGATAGGGAAACAACTATAGCATTATTTTATGATATGTAATTGCTATTTCAGGCCCTCTAGAAGGTATTAAATTTGCCATTGACGCTTCCAGTAGGACAGCTGAGCATTTCAGACTAAGCAATACTGGTTCCTTCCACTGTGTTCTTTTTTACCATCAAAATTTAATATTAAAAATACTTAAATTTATCTTATTGCTGTTTCCTTTTCTACTGACCTGACTTGTGAAAGATCTACAGATTCTCTTCCTTTTAAGCAGAGATGATGAAAATCTGATATGTTTGATGCAAATCACAGAGGCAAATCATGCCTTCTGTTGAGAAGCTGACGTGTTATAAAAGCTAGATTTTAGTAACTGATCTGTGAAGTTGGTGAAACTGGAAGTCATGGGTCTGTGGAGTGTAAAATTGGCAGTAAATGGCAAAGATTTCATTATTTTGGCAAAAAGCAGGCAGATGTTTTCACGCCATAAATTTGAGGGCATGTGTCTTGACCTCCTCTCTAAATGGCTGGACGTTTCTGAAGTATCACTGAAAAACTGCAAAGTAGTCAAAAATGTTTGCAATTTCCCTGCAAAATTTCATGTGGCATCATTATTTTTCAGTCATCTATAACTATAATGAAACTAAATATACGGCCTAGATATGGTGAAGTTGGCAGGACAAAGCTGCCATTTGTTAGGCCATTTATCAGGTCAAATGCAAGACAGGTCTCAGGTGAAATAATAGATCTCGGGTATATATTATTATAGCCTCCATCAGCATTGCAGTTGTGGATAAAGAGTGTATGGAAGGTGAGAGGACAAGGGAGTGAGTTTTAAGAGAGGGAAGAGGGAGAACAAGAACAAACACCCAGGACCCCTGGGGCTACTTGCCATAACAGTGCAAAGGAGGCATTAGAAAGTGAAAACACCTTTTGGATAGATGACGGCGATCATAGGAAAAGTACACAGCGCCTTGTTCGTTCATAGTGATTTCAGTTGTCTTGGTATAAAATACATTAAATAATGAAAAGCATGAGTATCAAAAGATGACAGGTTCTAACTGCCTGCAGAGACACTGCAGGGAGCCCACCTCTGTGCTGCTGGCTGTGGGCGATGTCCCGCAGCATGCGCATGGTACACTGGTAAGTTCTTCCACACGATAGAGGGCAAACTGTCCCACTGGCCAACAACTTCACTTTTGATCCAGAGGCTACTTGGTCTACATATTCTAGTCTGTAGGATCCTATTTTAACCTGAATGTCGGACCTGCTGGTACCAAAGCTAACCTTTGCATATCGTGACCCAGTTTTCATAGGCATCATCCGTCTCCTCTCAAATAGGGAGAGCATGTAAATTTGAGCCATATTATGTAAATTGAAAGGCAAATTATACTGTCTGTTATGGGGCCTGGTAAAGAACACAGAGACTTGAAACAGGTATAATGGATAGTACGTGTGGAGGATATTTAAAGCTCTTCCCTTTCTTCTAAGTATGCAGAGAACACTGTGTGGTGTGAATGCGTCATGGTCAAAGCAGTGCCTAGCACAGGGATTATGACCTGAGAAATCTAACCCACTAACTACATAGTCATTTAAAGGGAAATTTGATTTGTGTTGGATTTCACATCTAAAGTTGCTCACAGCTAAATCCATTTCTAGCTTCTTGTGGCTACCCTTTTACCATATGGAAAAGCCCAAGGAGTTTAAAACATTGTGTGAATCATCCTGAAGAATTCAATAAAGAAATAAGATTCCTGCTTTAAGGTTATGTGGAGTGTGATTTTACATCTGATACAGAAATGATTGCTTTCTATCTCTCACTTCCATAGGATTTTCTTTATAACTAGTATTGTAGCTATACAGTCATCACTTTGTATTTCAGTGCAATGCTATTTCAGTCATTAGTTACTAATTTCTAGAGGAACGTGGCAGAGTAGCTTTCTGGAGTCAATGGCAGCAAAAGCCTGGGATGTTGCAGTGGCATGAAGTGGAAAAGGATTCACTCCATGAGCATAGGGTAGCGTGTCTTACAGCCACAACTATGGCTTTGCTGCTGCCTCTGATGGGTGGAGGAAGGCAAAGAACCTTCCTCCCTCTCTGGAGCACCTTCTGTGGGTCTCAGACGCAGGGCTGTGGATGCAGCTTTTCATCTGTGAGCCCCAACCAGCGCTGGGTCCAAATTGCTCTTCTCGGTGCCCCCAACACAGAAGTTGTGGCTGCACTTAAAGAGGCAGGCTTAATATAGCTCCCAGGCCAAATAATTTTTTTTAGTGTTCAGGGTTTTGTCCTTGATCAGCACCTATATCATTCCTGAGATATGAGTGCAAATACCTTCGCTGCAGACGTAATGAAGCCTATTTGTCAGTGTCAGGGGGTCCTCACCAGCATTACACGGAGACACTAAACATCTCAGAAATGTGGTTTTGTACCTGAGAAAATGACAACATTTCCTCCCCAAGAAGTTCCTTTTTCACTGGGTTGAGACACCACCCTAGAAGAAAGAGGGCTAGTGAGTACATGGGTGTTTTATTTAGTCTGTGCTTTTTCAAACATTGCATTCCTCTCACTCACTGTTGCTCCATATATTATTTTAATATGAAAGGGCCCCTGTCATTAGTCTTTGTTCACATTTTCCTTTCAGCAATTTCAGAGCAGACTTAAGAAGTCAGAGGCACCAAAATAGTTATTTTTGCTCTGTAGGTTTTAAAACTCCATTCATTACCTGTTGTTTTCTTAAGGTCTGTTGAATGCCTTTTGCTAGCTATATGTTCCAGAGAGATATTTACGGGTTTGTAATCCCTTCTTTAGACAAATATTGGTGGGAAGCAACATTTTTTAAATAATCCTCTTGGATTTGACCTGAACTGTGTAGATTTTTGGCCTACTTCAAAATTAACACCTCTTTGTCACCTGCCCTCCAGACTCTATCTTCAAAAGCCCAGCTTTTCTTTCTCATGTCCTACGTGCTTCTTAGGGCCCTTATCCAAGAGCTCTTTTTCCTGCACGTAAATCTGCTGAGTGAAAAAAGCTGCAACAGCAGGTTCACATGCTGTTTCAGAACCTAGGAATTTAAATAAACAAAGCCAATTTAAAAAATTAATTTGCTTTGAGTAAAACGGGAGGTTCTATTTGTATTGGGTGATGCTTTTATTTTTTAAGAAATATTTTCATTTAGTGTTTAAAATTTACTGCCAGTTTCAATAAACAGTAGAGCTTTCCAATGTGGAAACCAGTATATTTCATGGAAGTCTTCACGTCTAGCTTTTCTGCTCTTTCTTCATGCAATTTCTATGTAGAAGATAAACAAATAATTTAATAAACAGGACTGCTGAAGCCTCAGCCTATTGATGTACCTGGGTTCAGATTTCAGGACAGAATTTACGACATATTTAAAATAGGATGTCTGCTGGTAGAACGTGTACCAGGGTATAAAGGCAGACTCACCAAGGCCACCACATCCCGGTAAGGTGATGTTCAGAAATGTGAACCTCTGCTAGCTGCCTG
Organism: Anseranas semipalmata; assembly: GCA_013399115.1. NCBI lineage: Eukaryota > Metazoa > Chordata > Aves > Anseriformes > Anseranatidae > Anseranas > Anseranas semipalmata. Next base: position 285,538 of record VXAA01006213.1, on the reverse strand, counting down.
GATGTAGTGAGATAGTTGTCCGAATCCAGCTACTTACGGGCAGGTGTCCATACCACAAGGAGCTTGTACATCCAGTTCTCTTCCAATAGCTGCTCTGTGGAAAGTTAAATGATTTCATTTCTGGCGCATTTTGCGAGCTCTGAATTCACCTTACACACAGGGAGTCGTTTCTCTGCATTGTAGGTCTGATGCCGTGCCGATATGGAAGAGTGCCCATGTCGTTATTCCAAGGCACTTTGATGGGAAAGCAAGTCTAATTGTGTCTGTGATTGCTTTCAGTCTCTAGGTTATGAAAAATATTTGCAACAGTGCCCCTTGACTTTGTAAATATGGGGTGCATATGTGTTTTGTCTGTGTGTGGCACGAGGGAATAATGATGATTTCATTATGCAGAATAAAATTTTCTCTAAGCAAACCATTTAGTGCTTAATATTCTACCTCCAAAGAACTGCAGTTCATCTGAGGTCTCAGGCATGATTGTGGTCTACCATTTGTAGCCCTGCAGTGGCATGAAGGCGAGAAAGACCTCCCTACTCCCGTTCCCTCCAATATGCTTTCCCAGATCTTGCGCCCAGATGTACCCAGACCTAGAGGAGTAAATACACATTACAAGGCTTCCAAGGACGTTAACCCTTGCAGCCCACTCAGTCCCAGACAGGGAACAGGGTAGCAACGTGCTACTGAAATGTCCAGTACTGGTGATACCACGTGTCTTTCATGAAGTGCGTCTGGAGTTGCCCATGCCCCTGCTGTCCTTTTCAGGGCAGCCTGTCAATTGGAAACAAAGTTTTTGAGAATAGAGCATGCTCAAAACTGCAAGTAAGTTTCACAAAAGCCTTTGCTTTAATGTTTTATTCAGATTTTCTTTTTTTTTTTTTTTCTGCTTGCTTTTTTCCATGGCTAGAAGGAAAAAAGAAAGCAGAGCCTGAAAGCTAGTGTTTTCAATCTTCATTTTTTGCAAATAAGTAGGCAGAAAACTGGGGAAATTTTACAAAACCTCTCCTTTCCTGTGAAAGGAAAAAGATCAGATGACTCCTGTGTAGGATGGGTGGTTATTTTCTGTACTTGAGTATTTTCTCCACATAGGATATGAAATTTTCTGGTATTTTGGTCACATTATCTCTAATGACCTTTTCCCAGTCTCTTTTCCCTCATCATGTGTATTTTGTCAGTTAATATTTTTCTTTGGCATTGTATCTATTTATTCTACATTTTATGGTGATAAAAACTGGTATCTCTACATTTGGAAAGCTTAATGCTATTCACAACTCATTTGCTTGACTAGTAAGGTGTTTAAGGGTGGTGTTTTTCACTGCTCTGTTTCCGTAAACAGCCCAGCACACCAGGGTCCTGCCCTCTGAATGAGACAAAGCTCAGCCCTTGGAGCCTTTTTGTTGTTTTTTGTTTGTCTATTTCTCTGGGGGTTTGTTTCTTGTTTTGTTTAGTTTTGTGTTGTTTTTTGCAGGTAGTGGAAGGTTTAACTTTTATACCGAGAAACATCAGTATTGCTGTAGCTGAACGTGGCAGAACAATACCTGGAGCATCCAGGAGGAGTGATGGGAGCAGAATGAGAGGCACAGTTATTGCAGATGGAAAGGGAAGTGTCACTTAATTGGCATCTCCCTTGCAGTTAGGGACCACAAAAAAGAAAAGGTGTTTTATCTGGGGAGGCCAGACTAAAACCCAGGCGGCAGCACCCCAAAGAGAGTTAATGTGCAGGTCTGCTACCACCATGTGTGCAGTTGGCTGCTGATGTAAGTGCAGATCTGTTGCATCACCTTTCCCAAATTCCTTTGTGCGTGAAGGTTGCCATAAAAGGAAAAATCTCATCCTTACCCAAGGAACTGGAATTTTCATAGTCCCATATTGCTGTGGCTGGAGGGCAGGAGGAAATTTCCATGCCTTCTCCTACCAGAAATACATACATAGATACATATGTAAGCATATACATACACTTTAATGTATATGTATGTACATACATATATATAAAAGGACCACATCATGCAAGAAAAAAATATCAGAAAGGGTAATAAATGCTATTTGTCATCTACTATTGGGATTTCATTTGGCTCCTGGAATCAGGTGCACAGGAAGAGGCCTTTTACGTTTCCAAAAATTGTATTTTTACTGTTGTTACAGGAATTACATTTATCATTTTATTTCAGCAATGTCTTTGGCAATCCTTGTCCCAGAGTATTAATTCATTTGTATCTCACGTAGTACTAGGTATGTCCCATCAAAGGACAAAGTCTCTATGCAGAAGCCTAAAAAGAGAAAATGTGGAAGAGAAGTTTCTTATATTAACTCTTTGTTTCTCTTCTGTGTGTGCAGTGACAGAGACTGATGTGGGTTTGCCTTCTTAAGTTATGGAGAATTGAGTTCTTGTGAGTCTAGAAACAAAGGGCTTTTTTTTTTTCTGGGATTTGTATTAAAATAGCAGTAAACTGAGGCTGAACCTAGAAGGGAGTATGGAACAATATGCAGGAGAAAGAAATAGAAAAGGGTCCTTAACTCGTACTGATCTTGCAGTGACAAGAAGGGCCAGGATGGCAAATAGCACCTAAACTCAGCAGTGTGATGAAATGAAAAATACTTGTGTTTTGTGGTGTGGGAAAATGACTTGGGTCTGAATTATCAGAAGCGGAGCTTGCAAATAATTAGAACTACCAAAAATCTGATGAAGTTCTGTCTGTTGTTTAAGCGTGCAGGTTGTCACTGTGTTTTTGGATTGAAGAAATTGTTTTGTTCAGTTTTCACATGAAGAAACCATGTCCCTGTGCTTTGCCTAAGACAGAACAAGGAGTAAAAAACCTGAATTTCAAGACGTGTCACAGTTAGCACAGTATGTTCCTGTTCTGCTCGTAGAAATTATTTTCCCAGACTTGCTCAACTGATACAAAGCTTTAATCTCTTCCCAGAAAGATCTTTTATTTGCATTTTTTAACAATACTGAACCAAAATTCAAATTCACTATATTCACCAAAGAGATATAGTGAACCAGTAACTTGGAAACAGAGATTCAAAATCACCTTTTGAAAGACACCAGAAAAATCGAATTGCATTTTTGAATCAAAATGATTGAAAATATTTCAAACGTTTAAAGGGATGAAACTGAGATCTAGTGGTTTCCTCACAGAAAGTAAGGTGTTCCTAATGTGTGAGTCATAACACCACTGTTCACTTTCTGCACAGTTTTGGCAAGGCTGCTTATACTCGCTGCATTTGTTTTCCTACCTGCAGAATAGACACAATGATATTTGTTACGTAGTGTTATTATGAAGGCAGACTTTTATAAAGTATTAATATATTTTTGAAAAAAGCTTCACAAGGCACTTTGAAGTTGGAAAGTACTTCGTAAGTGCTCAGATGTTTTTTCATTAAGAAATTATACTAATAAAAATATCACGCAAAACATAAGAGTTGCCATTTTTCTCTTTCCCCTGTGTCTAAAAGCTAAGCTGCCCTCTTCCTCTGGGAGTGCCTGAGGATGCTCTTTATAAGATGGTGTTTTTGCTGTAAAAAGATTCTTTTCTGCCTGAAATTGCTTATTTTTAGTAGAAATGCAAAATGTAATTAGCCATTATTTGTGGTTTTCAATTTATGATTTCCCCTCTAACAGTGCTATCAGTATGGGTGCAGTGTGACTGTCCTGTGTGTTTTAGAATGGTTCTGGTGTTTACGTGGGAGCTGAAACCAGCTGACGTAAATACTACGCATTGTATATTTTGCATCGTATCCTGTAGCAGAAACCAAACCAGGAATAGCTCTGAGATGTCCTAATGCTGCAAACCTGCAGTCCTGTTGACTTCAACTAGAATATGTAACATCATCAAACGTATGCAGAGGCATGTTCGCTGGAGTTTTTGTTTTCTTTCAATTTGTTATGGGCTATGTCCTTAGGACCTCACTCTGTTTTTATGTGGGGAATACTCCTCCAAGAGTAATGGCAGTAGAAACTGAATAAGGAATGTATAAAGATGTGGCTGTAGATTGCAGGGCTGGGCAGGTGCCACCTATTAAACCATTCAAGTTTGACTTAAGCCCATGGTAGTTTGCGAAAGGAGTGAGGGACAGCATCTCTCCTATGCTCCCAACTTCCCAGTTTGGAAACATCGCACTGAACATGAAACCAAGTTTCGTTTCCAAGTGCTTCTCTAGCTTTTTCCTTCTAAAAATGGAATTTTAGCATATGGCTCTTTCACAGGATAATGAAAGCTTAAATGCAGAAAAATCTGACTAGATGGCTAAGCCTGTAACCCTGAACATCCCTTGTGTATATTTTGCAATAGAAGTGTTATCGGTGTTTCAAAATAATGAATACCATCGCAGAAGGGGCTACAGAGAAGGGATGTAATAACTCGGAGTCATGGTGAGAGTTACATACAGAAGAAGTGGATAGATGGGACATAGGAAGGGACATGACACTCACCTGTAAAAACAGAAAGAGAAAGGAGTTTATGTCAGAGATAAAAGTGGGTTCACAACTAGATCACTGGGATGTTTTCTGTCCTGGTAGTAGACAGAGTTACCTCATCGTTACTTGATGGCATAGTCTTCCAGATACAGGAAGACAAATGTTGAGCTGTGGGGAAGGTGGAAAATTTTTGAAGGATTGACTAAGTAATGGTCATTATTCAGCATTATTAATTCATTATTTGCTTTATTTTAGGGAGATTTAATGAGTAACTGTTGTAACTATGTTCTTAAGTGCTTAAGTGAGAGGAGTCATGGTAGTGTAGGAAAATTCATATGGTAAAAATAATTAAACTAATTTGGATTGTGGCATCTGGATTAGAAAATGCAGTGTTTTGGAGGGTTCTTAGAAACAGATGTTTTGTTAATAGAAGATTAAAAAATGACTAGTTCCATTTGGGGCATTGAGTCATGCCTTTAAAACTTTCTAATTAACTTCTCCAAACAATAGAAAATACTCATTTTCTACGGGGAACTGCCTAGAAGAACCTTCTCATGCTCCTGGGTCCCACTTGATTTATGTAAATGACTGTCATTGCATACTGTTTACTGTCCATATGTTGCAGAGCTGCAGAATACCATCAGAATACAATTTCTCTGTGTTTCAGGATCTTTTTGTCAGGTTTCAGGACAGAGCAATAGAGTTTTCAAAGACAGGTGGGAAAGCAGAGGGTCAGCTCCTGTGAATACGTTCATAGCTTCAGGCTTTTATTTTTAAATAAGTACCTTCTATAAGTCTAAAACCTTACAGATTCAGAAGATTAAGCTAGCTAATGGTGTTTTTCTCTTTTTCCAGTTTTCTTTTCCTCTCTGCGTTAATTACTGAAGGTTCTTAGTCTCTTTCTGCAGCTGTCCTTCCTAACATTTTCCAAAGCCTGTCCACTGTTTTGTCTTCTCGTCCATTCCCATGTTTCCACTACCCTGGGCAAAGCTTACGCTGCCTGCCTTTGCTCCTTGGAGCTGAATGAGCATTTGAGTGCCTTGGTGCGTGGCAGTAACTCTGAGGCCCATGCTCTGGCATCTGCTGAGCCATTGAAGGAGCTGAAGAACAAGAGGTACTTTGAACCCAAGAGTGTCTTAGACACTTAAACTCAAGTGTTTGCACAAAGGCAGAAGTGTCTGAGTTGAGTATTTGACTCAAAATAGTTGAGTATTTGACTTCAACTCCACTGCAATCCAGACTTGAAATGGCAATATATACGTAATATATGTTGCTCCTCAGTTCTGGAGGGTAGGGGCCTGGGAGTACATCCAGCACTGGCCAGAGCCACCGAAACCCCACAGATGAGTAAGCACTGAGGCTAGTTTCTTCCAATTAACTAACTAGATTTGTCCACTGTCTCACTCACTATTTTCGGGGTTGCCCTGCTGAGATCCCATTTTTCTTTGTTGATTGTACTGGGAATTTCAGCTGTGAGTGTTCGAGTTCATCAGCCAAAGATGGAGTGGGAAATCTGACACCAGATTCCTGTCCTCTGTCAGTTCTGCTCCTCATGGTCCTTTCTTATCCTTTGAACTCTTGCACCTTCCATTTTTTACTGTAGTTCTTATGGGATCAGCGGTTAGTCTACATTTTGGGGATGTTACCAAGCGAAAGGTTCACAGTTAATATAGCATTGCGTGTGAATAAGAACTTTTTTTTCTGGTACCTGGCTATCCACAGATAATGTAGGTGTTTAATAGAAAAGTAATATTATTATTATTGCCCTAAAAATAAGGTTTGTGTAAAATGTTATTGCTTAGTGTTTAAGGAAAATCATATCTTTCAGTTTCTTTTACAATGGCTTTTTTAAGGTGTATATTACTGAACGTCTTTAGAGTAATGCTGCTTTGTCTTGTTTTTCTTTTCTTTCTTATGCTATACGCATATATTTAATTGAAAATAATGAAAGGTCTTCTTAGGTTGAGCTTGTAAGAGATATTTTCCTTCAGTGGTGTAAATAGCGCGAGAGGAATGTGGTTAGTCCTGTCTCTCTCACATAGCTCTGCAGGGGCTGGGTAAGCAGGACTCATTGAGGAGAAAGGCTGGAAGCAACACCTGGGAACTTCAGCTGAGTGACCTACGCTCAAGTCTTTCCGTCAGCTGGCTTTCGTTTCTTACCCAAAGAGATACTGTTTTAAAGGACGAACAAACTATTTCTGGTATTTCTCTTTCACCTTCCATCCCTTCCCGCTTCGGGCTCTCCGTTGCTCTTCTACCACGGGAAGGAAGATCCGGGACTTTCTGTACGAAAGAGGCTATTGCTGGGGAAGGAGAGACACGGGTTTTCAGATCCTTTTAAATAAGGATCCAAAGCACAGGAAATACCTCCCTGCTTTGTTCTGGAGGTCAAAGAAACCACCAGGGGCAGGATCAGGGGTTGAAAGAAGAGAGTTTAAAAGTATGGCGTTCCGCTTACAGACTGTACATGCGGTGTGACGAGACCACTGGGGTAGGCCAGCCAAGCCAGATGGGGAGACTCGCCTTTGTGCGGTGCTCCGCACCAACCGTTGTGGTGAGGGCACACGTGCGAGACAGTCCAGCGTCACATCCGAGCGTGTTTCACATCGCTTTGTCATCGGCGGGCGCGCGCACCTCGTGCCCATCCCACTCGCGGCAGCCGCGGGATGACGGGCGCATGACATGGCGGCCGCCCGGGGACGACGGATGCTGCTCAGCGCCTCGTGCTCAGCTGAGACCTGCAGAATCAGCTGGGCAGCTCGGCTGCCAGTGCGGAGCTTTGCAAATCCGGCCTGTCACCTCGGAGCCTGGGTCACCAGGCTCTCCTCACAGCACCCCCATCCAACGTCAAAACTGCAGCGCGGCCCAGATGGCGCGCAGAAGGTGCTGCCGCGGCGAGCTCAAATGCTGCTGACAACCCCACCGACGGCTGTGTGCCTGTACAGCATCTGACTCCCTTACAGAGACACCCGTGGCCATTTCCGCTGGACTTCTCGGGGCTGTCTGAACTTTGCAGCGATTTTCTTTTGAAACTCCAGGCTCTCAGCAAAACATTTATTGACTTTCAAAGAGACGCTTGGAGGGAGGTGCTGCCTACGACAAAGCAAGTGTTGCGTCACCAGTTCATATAATTGAAATAGTATCTCGCAAGCTGCTCATGATTCATAAATGATAATAAATAACTGAGGAATGATTGTTTCTGATGAAGGAAACGGTTGTCGCAGAGATGCTCTTGTGTTGTCCCGGTTGTGGTTAGCTGGTTTAGGAAGGGGAGGTAAAAAATCCTTTTTGACACACCAGAGGAACACGCATGCAGACCTCACACAGTTTCCATTCCTCAGTTTTGAAGCACGCTCAAGTGTGGGATCAAGGTAACCCCGAAGAGCATTTAACATGTAGACATTAAGGAATGGTGATAGAAATCCCAAACAAGTACAGCCTTCAAAGGTGACAAAATGGGATTTTAGAACAATTTCTGTTATAAAAGCACAAAGTCTGGATCAGCCATATTAATCTTCTCCTGTGACATTATGTGACACAGAACCTGGGGCATGCTTCATGCTTAACTTCAAATAAAAAGCAGAGGGTGGGATTTTCCAAAAATCTGCTCCTAGCCCAAGTCTGATCTCATTGAAATAAATCAGTTTTTATCAATAGCTTTGTGCAAGTCCCCTGGCTAAGTACTTTTAAAAATCACACACCGTTCCTGGTAACATCTTACAGGTGAAATTAATTTTACTGAATGTGAGTAAGTACAATAAATAAAGAGGACGCTTTACAGATTTAATTTTTATGTTTCCTTGGGAAATTGTAGTTTATTTTTACCAGCTTGCTAAGAGAAGTCCTGCAGTGTTGTTTATACAAATAATTAGAAACCTTCATAAACTTCCTAAAAATAATTGGAAGTCTGTGGCGCCCCGTGATAAATTGCTGAAAAGTAGGGCAGGCTGGCCATTTAGGGAGCAAGTGTAGCTTGATGGGATGAGGCTAGCAAACTTGTACAGTAATCATGAGAATAATTACACATCCCTTTGTCCTTACGTTAATCCCCACATCACCCCTGCAAGGTAGGATCTATACTGTTGCCTTAATCCTGTTGATTTTCTTAGTCATGTGAATGCCACAGGAATGATAAATCTCAAGGCCCTTTCCTTATATTCAGCAGATTTGGTACATGGTAATTGTGTAATTTGGCCTAAAGAAACCCCTAGGCTGTGGGTGTTCATGGGAAGCGTACAGAGGGGGTTGTGGGGATTAAGAGCAAGGAGAGGAAAGTCACCACCTGTTTCCCCCCCACCCCTTTCTTTTGTCTCTGCCAGGAGAAAAACCCTACAAATGTACCTGGGAAGGCTGCACCTGGAAGTTTGCTCGCTCCGACGAACTGACGAGGCATTACCGCAAGCACACGGGAGTGAAGCCATTCAAGTGTGCAGACTGTGACCGCAGCTTTTCCCGCTCAGATCACTTGGCGCTCCACCGCCGCAGGCACATGCTGGTTTGAGAAACGCTACCTGTTCCAGCCGAGCTTAAGAGCTGGGTCTCTTAACTACCCAGAGTGAATTCAGCAGGGCTGAATCCCCTTCTACGGTGTTAACAGGCAGGGCTGTCCCTGCTGTCTGTAACAAAAAATAGTAACAAAAAAAAAAAAGCAGGAAAAGAAGTGCCACTCTTCTCCTCGCCCTCTGAAGTTAACCCCGTCTGCCCCTCAGCATGGTTACCCCCCAAAAGTGTCATCACAATCACCTGGGAAATAGCAGCCGAAATGCTATGGGAATGGGCATTATTTTACATGCTGCGTCCTTTGAAAAAAATGTTTATAGCTTGTATGTTTTCTCAGCTGTCGGACATTTTGTTCCTGAAAAATCACTGCTGATTGGAGGATTAGATACCACAAACCGATGACGAGGATGAGAGCAAGACCGGTAGACCTTTATTATCCCATCTTTTCCCTTTGTTTTGAATACCACCTGGCCAGTGTCAGCATCATGCCCGAGCCGTGCTACAGACGAGCTGCGTGGGAGTAGGCGAGAAGATCCTGCTGGAGAGGTCCCACTGTCGGAGCTGAAGGGTTGCTTGAGTAGACTTTTGCAATAACAATGGTGGCATTTTAATGTTGTACCGCAAGTTGTCATTATGCCCTAGAGGACACCAGCCATTTAACCTTTTTCTTTTATCCTTTTTTTTTCTTTCTTTTCATTTGTTGTTGTTGTTGAAGTCTGTAAAATAAAAAAGGGGCAGCAGCATTTCTGCTGAAAGTACAATATTAAGTATCTGTATTTTACCATGGACTTATTTAGAACCATTTTCTGATTTGTATAGAAAAAGCCGATCTAAAAACCCCATTCTGAAAGCGCAGTTTTCTTTCATGCAGGTATCCTCTTCCCCGTGACCAGTGTTTGAACACCAGGAGCTAGTCAGATCTTATACTCGCTGGTACCAAGGTTACTGGTGTAGCCATCCATGGAATGGAATTGAATGTACCAACAAAACAAAACAGAGAAGAAAGGGCTGCGTCTCTTGCAGAGAAAAAGCAATAATGAGTAAAATGGCTCTCGAAACAATAATTTACTCCACACCAACAGAAGGGGGGTATGCAGAAATAGCATGTAAGATCATTTCAAGTTAATCTTTCTGATGGTTTCACTGACCTGCTAGGTACCACAATTAAGTACTTTCATTTCCTTCAAAGTCATACTTACCTGTGTCTGGAAAGCAAGACAGATAAAGGAAAGAGCTGAGTGTTGAGGAGTCAGTGGATGAACTGTAAGTAGGAAGGAGAAATGTTTCTGGAATGGTGCTCTGCAAGACATTATGTTTCTCCCTGGGAATTAGGGAATAACAAGATTTTGCCAACTGTCTGTTATGATACAAATGGCCCTTTATATGGGTATCAGTGGCTGCCTCTGCTGGGATTTTCAATCCAAGACTTTTCAGATTAAATAAAAGGAAATTCTTGATCATTCCCATACAGCCCTGTAATTGTGAATCAATTTGTATTAATTAAATTACGGAGGAAAGAGAGAAACCCTTAGTCATCAATTGTTCATGAAAACAGAATAGTGTTTTTCTGTTTTCCTTCCTCACAAGGATCTGCCTATTCAGCTAAATGTGACAAAGAGGAGGCTTGGCAAGATTTTTTAAGTGTTGAGATTTTTATAGCTTAGAGATAAAAGATGTATACATAAAGGTCTTTTGCAATGCATTTAATTATGAATATTTGGTTCCAGGAATTGCACAGATTAAACTTGTGATGCCACTTGCTCATTTTTAAATGTTTGATCAGTCTGAATTGATTTCTGATTCCTGAAGTAATAGCTGTAATGCTGGGGGGGGGTCTGAAATCAAGATAATCTTTAAGAAAAAGCAGCACAGAGTACCCATACAAATACTGAGAGCAATTACAGATAATTGAGGATTAATAAGACTGGGATAATACTTTCTAACAGCGTTTAGAGGCTCTGGAGTTTGATTGTCTTTTTGTCTTGTTAATGTTCCCCGATACTGGATAATTTATCAGCTCTCTAAAAGAAGAACTTCAGTACCATTAAAATTCAGTTTCCCCTCTGCTGAGTGGTCAACATAGAAACCCAAGACAAATTATTAGCAACCATAGTGGGAAAAATGCCTCTTCCATTTCCCACTGACAGCACTGGTAATCAGCTTCCATGAATTTTGTAGTGTTTTAGCATCCAGCTCGGAACTGGGGTTTATGCAGCAGCACCAAGTGTCAATGAAGTTTAAAAAGGCTGAAACAGGTCAGGGCTTCTCGATAGCCCATAAGGCATTGTGGAGCAGCAGAACTGGGTTTTTACCAACAGCGTTACTTCTCTCATTTAAAAAACTGGTTGTCAGTGTTGTGCCTGAGGTGGTTCATGGATTGCATCCGAGGTCTATCTTTTATGTACTTCAACATCATTCCCTTTAAATGGATCAGTCATTCTCAATATTTAGGGAAAGAAGTCAGGTCAGGTACAAGGCAATTTATAAAATTATTTTCCTGCCCAAGAGCATTTGAACTACTAATTACTTGAACAGCAGCAGAATCTGTGATTTTTTCTCCCATAGAAAATTAAGTTTACTTGACTAGAAACTATTAAGGCCATTCTGTTAGCATTCAAGAGACGCAGTGAGAGAGATCATCTCTGATGTTATTCACAAGGGCTGAATATAACTGGGAGGGACCAATGTCTTCTTCATGCTTCCCCTGTAGTCAATGAGGAGAAAAAAACTCCGAGAGCAATTAAGAGGCCTTAAATTTTGGTATGCAGCTTTGAATTGCCCTGTGCTGACTGCACAGAGACCGCTTAAGGAGGCTTGTTTCCCAAGGCAGAAGTTGGTCTTTATGAATCCCTTGTCTTTCAGTTGGTTGCACATTACTTTATACATACATATATACATATATACGTACATGCGGAAACACCGCAAGAGAAAGAGGGTGTGGTTTTATTGAAGGAACCCCAAAGTGATAAAGGAGTAAAGCAGCACTCAACGTCAAGGGACATAGGCACAGGACATGTCAATGGGAGCGGAATGAAGCCAGAAGATAGAGGGGTGTACACTAAATTTTCTTACTTAACAGGCAGGAAATGTATGCATGAGACGTGCAGGAGATGTGTACGAGCTTTTTATGCTGCTGTTACCTCTAGACAACTTTCACAACCAGCAGCAGTCTACCACTGGGTTTCAAGTAGCCAGTATCCTTGGCAAGTTTCTCATATGTACTAGAGCCCTCAGGCTTTGGCCTCAAGTATTCCGTAAAGATATTTTCAGTTTTGTTTTTCCCCTTTGGAAGTATTTTAAGAGAAGTTCCTTTGTGGAAGGAGGGTGTTCAGACGTGGAGCTGACATCTCCCAGATTCTCAGGGTGTTCTTCCAGCAGTGGCTGTGGTTCAGACTCACCAAACTTCTGTACTTGTGCAGAGATCAAGGGTGATTGCTCCATGGTTGTTCCCTCAAAAATCCCGGTGTCCCACTGCAGTGCCATGACATTGCGTAACTGTGGTGAAGGCTTACATCATATGTGGCATGCAGAAATACCAGATCTCGTCTTGGCAACATACTATAGATCCATCTTAATTGAGCAGTTGGGAAATACAGATATATACAGTGTCCCCGTTCTTTCACAAAGACAGAGATTTATGCTTTTCAGTGTGAGTGAGGGATAGGTAATACACACTGTGACCATTACAGCTTGCATGGGAAACTTTGCCACAAAGTGTCAGATTTCAGATGTTTTGAAAAGGATCCAATGGATTTGTCAGGAAATCTCAGTAGCCAGCATTATATGAAAATGTAATGAGCAAGCAGCTTTGATACAGAACTTTTTAAATTTTAAATTGGCATTATTTTTTGAGCACCTGTTTTATTCAGCACTGTAAAATTGGCTCATTGCAACAGCAATTTATACTGGGGATGAAGATGCAGTATTCCTTATTCTCTGTCATGCTTACACAGTTAATGAAATAGATTTAGACTGACTTGTATATATGATTATTTGCTGGAGTAATGTATAACAAAATTAACAGTGTTAAAAGTGACATCAGTGATGTTGATGTTTGGGGTAAACTCACAGTGCAGAGCATGGACAAATAGCTGGACAACCTTTCTCCCCTTTAATAATGGGAATAGCAGTGATCATAAGTCTCATTTTCCATTAGCCACATTGAAAATGTATTCTAGTTGCCATTTATAAATTTATCTTCTGATAATAAATGCTGTTTAATGGAAAAAATCTCTTTCTCCTTTATTGAAGGTGGGTACCTCAAATCAGAGTAAGTTTCACCATTAATATCTTGCTTATTTTTTAGTTTGAACTTTGGTCTGGAAAGGTCAATGTGAGAAACAGCATTTTCCAGAGCAGGCATGAACCAAAGATGGTTCAGTAAATCTGCCCTCTTCCTACATACTCATCCATACGCCCATGTGTATAAATGCCAGCACTTCCACATGCCTCCTCCCATGTGTGGATATAAAACAAGTTTATAAAAACAAAACAGAAGATGAAGAATTGGAAATAAATTCTGTAAAAGAAAATACTACCTTCTTAAGAAACCAGCTTGTATTATTGTATTATGCCTTTGCCTGTGATTTATAACTGGAGAAGCACACAAAGAAATTTAATGATGATTGTTATATTTTCACAGTTTCATTATAGCATTACAGTTGCAGTGTAATATGCTTATTAAGTCATGCCCGTTGGTCATTTAAAAATGCTTGAATTCTGATCAATTGCAGCAGTAAATCAGTTTTTAGTAAAAGAAAAAAAAGTAACTATGAGGATACTGCATCTTTAGAAATTGAAATACATTGAAAGTATTTTACTATACTTGTAACAGTTTAAATATTCTGTAATATATGTGATAGTGGAAAAGTATTTTCAAACTCACAGTTTTTCATGGGGTGTAAATAGGTTAAATGAAGTACATTTAAAAAAAATCCTTTGGTTTTCATTAAAAAAATGGTTAGATAATGCCTTGCAAAGCTTAAACAGAAAATGTTAAGAAGTAAATTATTCCATTTTGGCAGAGCATGTTTTCTCTGCAAAATGGAGCAGCCACTTTGCTGTTTTGCAGATGGCATGCAATATAATGAAGTCATATTGAGTCCTTCAATGTCAAATAAGTCAACACTCAGAATGTCTTTGAATAAAGAAAAAAAAAAACGCTTAAAATGAAAACCATATGAAAAGGTTTTTTTTCTTCTTTTTTTTTTTTTTCTGGCAATTTATAGTGAACTGCAGATACAGTAACAGCAAACTCTCATTTGCTTTTATTTGTTCTTGTATTTCCCTGACTACAATGCATCTTGAATAAAGGTTGCAGAGTTGAAATAGGCAGCTGTTCTTTGCTGATTCCAGGGGAGTTCAATCTTCTAGGTACAGTAGCATGTCAACAAAACCAATGGCAGTGGGACAGCTGTGACATTTAAAATGCACATACACGTCAGCAAGGTAGCCTAAAATCTATTTTAAAAGATGAAACAGAAACTGAAAGTGCCTGTTATTAGAACTGATGGGATGTTCCTATACTTTTACACAGCAATAACTTAACGGGATTCTGTCAACAATAAGATGAAACTAAAATTATACTCTGAGAACAATAATGCAGCACAGAAGCAAACACAAAGTGCCATTTGTATTTTCACATGTTGAGATATTTTGTTAGAAGTTTTAGTGATTTTCTCAAATAATGTCTGTCATATACTTGTAAGATGAAAATGGGTCTCAGTTTACAAATTACTCATATCCATATGGATTCTAAGTAGGTGTAAACAGAGTTGATTGTGTTTTATGTCATTTTTTCCTAATTTATGTCTGATATGCCCATATATCCAGGATATTCTGTAGTAAAATAATCCAAAAACCAGCAATAAACCCAATGGAGCTTTTTTAGGGTACACACTAGAACAGGGATTCTCTTGAAAAATCCTCTGCATTGAACTCTAGAGTTGAGTTCACCTTATGTCTCCTTTCTATTCTTCGTGTAATACTCATATTTAATACCATCTTCGAACTGATTGACTTCAGGAGAGGACAAAATATATCACTTTTTTATTATTATTATTTTAGGGACAAAGGAGTGAAAAAAGTGGGGACTATCAGTCTAGAGACTATTTAAATAACAAACAAGAAGCTATTATATTCAAGATATTCCTAGAATGGAGAAAGGATTCTGTTTTTAATAGTAAGTGACCTAAACAATTGCATCAATAGACTGATTCATCTCACTAGAAACTGGCCAGCTGTGTCTCTTCCACTCCTTGTTTCTCATTTATTATTATCTTTAATCTGGTAGGTTTCTTTCAAAAAAAAAAAAAAAAGACTTACTGATACTAAGGGATTCTTAAAATAGCAGTGTAATGCCATCCCTCATGCTTCTTCTGTTCCTAAAAATGAATTTATTGGAGATCAAAATGTAACTGGTTCTCCTAATGCCTTTGCCAAGAAAGATTGCTTTCTGTTCTCTAAATTTGTACCCACCATTTATCCATGCAGAATTTTGTACTTGGGGAATTCCACATTTTGCCCAGACTGTTGCTACCCTCAGTGGGTTGCTGTTTGAGTGGGAGAACGAGTTTTTGTTTTTATTCACCAAGGCAGGATTTTGTGTGCGCAGAGACACTCAAACACAGAAGAAAGTGGAGGTGCGAAATAAAAGCATGTGGACCTGCATGTAAAAACTAGCCATTGATGCATGCCGGTTAATCGTGACAAGACCACTAGTTTAGTAACAACTTATTTTTAAATCTGTTAGACATCGGTGGAAATAATCCCATCAGAACATGCATATACTTATTCTGTCATCCTGAACTTAATCTCCAAATATTAAGCACATAAAAGAGCTCAATTCATGCTGGGGATTTTAGGAGAGCACCAGGGAATGTGTCATCACAAGGACAAAGGAAACGTGAGTTTCTTATACCCGGGCCATTGGAGAGGAGGGTTTGGTTCTTTATTCTGAAGCAGCAATGCTACAAGGAGACACCTTTAGAAACTTGCCGTGCTGAGAGGTTTGGCTGACTCCAGCACTAAGTGTGTGAGTTCTTGCATAGAAAAGGGCACCTAGTCTTCACCATCATGAAATGAGCCAGGCTTTTTTCGTTTCTTCCTGAAAAATAAACACAAAGGGTTTGGTTTTTGTTTGTTTGTTTGATTGATTGTTTGTTTTTGCTTTTTTGTTTGTTTGTTTTTATTGATTTGCCAGCATACCTCTATAGCAGCTTGTGCTTACTGACTTTAAATTATGAAATAAACTGAGCTGCCTTGGAATGATTTGCAGATTATTCAGTAAACAATCATTCAGTCCTCCAGACAAGCAGAACTGTGAATGCAAATTTTACCTATTATGAAAATAAGAACAGTAAAAGTTATTTGGGGTCCTCTTGTCCATATGTGTGACCTGCGACATTTCCCCCAGCTCATTCTCAAAAATTTCAGTTGGAAAAGAAAACGTGAATGGTGGTTCACATGTTGACTTGCTAAACCTCGCTTCATGCTGCTAATTCAACAGTGTCTGGTAGGAGACACACTCAAATAGGTAACAGCTTTGATGGACTGTCATAAGCATGAACCATGAAATACAGACATAGGTTCAGATGCTGCTTTTCTCCCTGTTCCTACCGTTGTACATGTAAGGAGCTTCTTTGGAAGGACAGTGTGAGCCATAATCTTCACAGCCGAACTAAACCATTTCAAAATTCAGTTTTATGTTCTCATTTCTGGTTTCAAACTATTTTTTCACTGCTATATTTGCATCTTATTTTTCATTAAACAAGAAAACAAAAAGAGAACCACCACAGTTTATTTTTTCCCTATTGTCCTATACGTTGCTTCCTTGGTAATATAAGTTCTCCATTGAACACCTACACAGTATGCTCTCCTGACCTGCTCTGTCTCTAAAATGTTATATAACCCATTTGCACTTACAATAGAATATACACGGAGATAGTAATGAATTACTTAAGTTTCATGCACCACCAGCCTTAAGACCTTCAACCCACACACACAGACACACACATTTCATACACTTCAAGTGAAAGAGCGATTTGGACACTGCTATCAACATGTGGGGTCAAAAATACCATTAATTTGGAAAGTTCTTTCAGCTGTGTTTAGGAAGAAACAACAGAATAATGAAAAATACCATTCTTGGCCAAGTCACTTATGGATGAAGCAAATTCCCCTATGGCATTAGTTGAATGAAATCCTAAGGATAGGGTTGCATTTGGCCCCAAATTGTTCCTTCTAATCAGGTCGTTACAGTTGTATATACCAATGAATGTTCATTTGATCCTCCTGTGTAAAAATACAAAAACATCCCGTAGTTTATAAAGTGATTAATTTGGGACCGAAGCTTCACAACAATGGAATTAGTATGTATGGCACCTCGTTCTTTTTCCTACGATAAGATGCAAAAGGGAGGGTCATTATCAGTAACCCCATAGAGATAATAGTGTCGATAGAATATTATACTTCAAAGGAATAAAAATACCAGCGCTAGCAAGCAAACATAGTAGTTTCTTGTCTTTTCTTTTGCCTTTTCAAAAGATTTTAAATGCAAAAATTACTTTTCTTCAAAAATAATAAAAGTAATCATCTGAAGATCTAATTTCCCAATACTTTCCTCTGCATTTATATACTATGTAGTGTTTAGGCAACACCTATGTTATAAGTTTATTAATATTATGTAAGTGTTGTTCTTGTATTTATATATAGTGTATGTATTGTAAATATACTCAGAGCTTTTTTTCCTCTTACTGTAAAATGGTGATTTTTTTTGCCCTATGATAATGTAAAGGGAATCCCCTAATGAAATTCTGTCAGAGGATGATTATTCCAGTCTATTCTCAAAGATTTAAATGAACAAGTGTTATCGTTTTTAATGGTGTCTCAGACATATTTTGTTGGTGCATTGCTTTTCTGTATTCAACTTTCCTATGAATTGAGCTGTGAATTGAAATAGAGTTTAAACCTTTAAATGTATGCATTTGTATAATTATCTGAATGGAGGCATGAAGGTTAAATAAAGCATTTTGTATGGAACAACCCCCCTAATTATTACTGTGGATGACTCAAACCTTCTGGAATACCCAGTTATTAACTTTTTAAATTAAACCTTTGTCAAAAAAAATATTTTCTATAAACATATCGTGATTTTTTTTAATGGAATGTTTTCTTAAGAAATGGATTTTACTTGCTTTTCTGATTTTTTAAAAGCCATCATATAGAGTACACATTCTCCTTTCTCAGTGTTTGTGCATCTGTGGCAAAGCTGGAACAAATAAAACAGCACTCGGCAGTATAAACAAAAATGTCCTGGGATGATATAAAAATATTTTGCATTACTGTATAATCTGAGTTCACTAAGTATTTTAAAATGGTATTATGTGTCTGTCTCTGTCTTCTTCTTTCCCTCTTCGTTCCCTGTTTGTAGGGATACAATTAATGTACAGCATTCTTAAGATGCCCATGCAGCAGAGAGAGGATTCGTTCATTGTATGCATGTCAAGTGAAGAAACGGCTGTTGAAGGAAGGCTTTGGTGAACTGGAAAAATCAGTTTCATACTTAGCTGAAGTTGGGTGGATTGCTCCTAGGGATGTTTTGAGACCCATGGGCTTCTCTCTCGTGTCTGACTGTTCCACAGAGAAGCTTCCGTTATGTTTGAGCCAGTGTTTAAGACAATTGTGGAGACCAAGCCAGAGGCATTGAGCTACACTTTGCCCTTAATGGTGAAATTTCTCCTTAAATGTAAATTTTCCACTTCTCTTGCAATTCTATTCACTTGCTTTTAACTGATACAATCGTTTATCTAATAAGAACCATAATGTTACGTGGTTACAGCGAGAGAAACAAGTAAACAAAGTGATTTGATTTGGAGACATCTGAGCCTTATCAAGAGATGTGTCTAAACCCAGCTAGAACAGATCTTCAATCTCTCAAAGCACAGATTAATTTAAACATCAGATAGTCCTACTAGTCCTTCCAAGGTACTTTTGCTTTCCACACAATAAGTTGTTTGTTCTTCCTCAGCGTCCTGCCTGTGTTTAATATTGTTTTTCTCCCAACAGTGCCATAAGTGTAAAACACATCACTGCCTGTTTAGTCTGACTTCTCCAGCGAACGCCCACACCATCCACTGCCCTGGCCCATGGTCTGTTCCTGAAAAGTTATTTCTTCCACTTGCACAAACAACAGCTCAATTGTCATCTAATCCACACAGAGCTCCCCACACACCTACCCCCTGCCTTCTTTGCTATCGAACGGTCCATTTGGAGTGAAAAGTCAGTGTGTGCTGTTTTGTGCACTGTACGCAGCACGTTTGGCTCTGTGATTGTGATGAGGAGTGGCTGCTGGTAACCACCTTCAACCTTGCACATTGAGTTGCTGGATCAGATAAGCATGGACCTCTCTACTTGCGGAAACGATCACATCAGCAGTGTCCTTGAACCTTGGGAGCCTGTCTGCCTCCCAAATGGAGCTCTGATGATGCAGACTTTCACCCGCACATTTATGATGCCATACCTGCAATAGGGAAGCACACTGATATAGGAGGTTTGGCTGAAAAACCTGTTTGCTGTACTCCAGCTTGCTGTGCTGTGACACAGTGGCATGAGGTTTTGGTTGCAGGTTGAAAGTGTGAGGCTATGGGATCCAAATTTTGGTGGTCACTGAGAATTTACCCTTTCCAAAGAAGAGCCACCCCTGTGGGACACTGCTCCTGGACATAACCGATCTCTTCAGCACATTGCCTGTGGTGCACACTGTGGAAGCATGTCCCTTATCCACCTTCCCATCCTTGCAAATTAGAGAGCTACACCCTTTTTACAGGCGAAGAATTAAAGGCAATCAAGCTGGAATGACTCAGTGCTTGAGTAAGAAATGACAGAATGACAGAATCACAGAATCACAGAAGGGTTGAGGATGGAAGGGACCTCTGGAGGCCATCTGGTCCAACCCCTGCTCAAGCAGGGACACCCAGAGCAGGTTGCCCATGTCCAAGCAGCTTTTGAAGATCTCCAAGGAAGGAGACCACAACTTCTCTGGGCAACCTGCGCCAGTGCTCTGTCACCCGCACAGTAGAGAAGTGTTTCCTGCTGTTCACTACCCACTCGCTTTAGGCATTAGGCAGAACTGTCGCCTTCATTAAGGTTTCAACCCAGTGTGTAACTGGCCACATTTTTTTTTGCACTCGCTGGTATTTTCCCTGAGAGGCCCTGAATAGCAGCAGTAGCCACTACCCTTCCTGTTGAAGCATACTAACGAAGGCATTTACTGCCTCACATATTTGTCTTAGCAAAAATATATAGCCCGTAATAACTAGGGCTGCCACTTACAGAGGAATGAATAACCAGATTTAGCCAGTAAGCTCAAATATGTCAATATATTTTATCCTCCGTGTTTTTGTTTATACCTTTGCACAACCTCTCTCACAGATGTACTGTGCCCTTTCCTGGTTATCTTTCTCATTCGCTGGGGATATTGATCTATAAAATCTCCTTGTAAAATATCTCAAATGAATTCTTTTTTCCTGGGGTGATTTCTCTATGCATGTATTTTGGTCCCATACAGAATATTAACAGACAGAAACTAACAATAAAGTCCAGAAATGACTGCAAAAGCAAACACTGAAACCAAGACACTTGCAAAGCTCTATAAATCTCTGCCGAGCTCAGGTTGCTGTTTAATCTTTATATACAGGTACGT
Source organism: Anseranas semipalmata (assembly GCA_013399115.1). NCBI lineage: Eukaryota > Metazoa > Chordata > Aves > Anseriformes > Anseranatidae > Anseranas > Anseranas semipalmata. Next base: position 264,923 of record VXAA01006213.1, on the reverse strand, counting down.
CTCAAGGTTATCTGCTCCTGTGGGGTTCAGTGGAGGCTTTTGTGATTTGTCATCCGCTCAGCTTCTTATCAGTCAAAGGCATTTCCCCTTGTAACATTTATTATGGACTCCCCTCTGTGTTTTTTTACGCATGTAATGTCGTGAAGGGATGCTGGTATGCAGTCTGTAAGGAGTTACTAAATTTCCCTCTCTTGTGATCAACTGGATCATAAACGTGACACACTCAGTGTAACGTAGGCAGCACCACCAGTGGGGGAACTCTGCCAATGCTCCCTGCTCTGAATACTGAGTGAAAGCAAGGAAATCTGCAGCTCTAGGAAGGTGTTTTTCTGTCTCCTCTCAGCAGGCTCTGGCTGGAAAAGAAGTATATTTAAATACACTCACACAGTGTAACATATATAGAAAAGAAACTACTGTGAATAGCAAAAATAAAATAGCCATTATAGCACCTTAGCTAACACACTGGTAGGTCACTCCCTTGGGTCTGATTTTCAGGTAGCAAAATCTGAGCCCTTTCCACCAGCACTGGTGTGACCATCCTTCCATGCAGTTTCATTTTAACAGAGGTGAATCCAGCCCTTGCTGACACATCCACGCATTGCCATATCTGAGGAACCAGCAAACCTGGGAGAAGAGCACTCCAAAATTGCTTTGTCATCTTGATGGAACGGAGCCCATCTGTGTGTGGCCAAGGCGGGAATGGCAGCGGATTTCCTGGGAAACAGCTTCCTCTTCTGCCTCCAAAGCCTGGTGGAAATGTGTCGGAGCCACCAAAAGACAGGGCTGGCTGCTGTGGGAAGCTGGATGCAACTGCTCCACAGCTTTATCCAGCTTTATCCAGCACATAAAGCTTCTGTAATTCCTCATTTGTTCTTAAATGCAGGCTATGCCTGCATTGGCATCAGAGCCATGTATACATTTGGTACGTATACGTATATATACACACATGCATGGATGTACTGAGTAGCTCCTTCTAAAGGTAGTTTGGGTACCTCTCCAAACTCATACCTCTGAGCACAAGGAACATTACTGGAAATAAGCTAGGAGCTAGGTGTCCACATCTATGTAGAAACTGCATAAGAGTTTGGAAGATCTTTAAGATATTAGATCCGAAAGGCCAAGGGGAGGCAGTGAATGCCTGGTCTCTTCTTATGCCTGTCCCCCACACCTCAGCTGGTGCTTCAGGGGGTGCCATGAAGCCCCAGGTACTCCCCAGACCTGGCCTGTTCTCATTTTCCCTGCAGGCATCATGAACCCAGCCCGAGCCCGGACAAGAAAGTCCATCTGGTAGGGGACAGCCTGGCCACCCGAAGAGGGTCCCCAGGTCACCTGGACAGCCTGGGGTCATCCACACCAGCCTGCCACCATGGCACAGGCATGAGCAGATGGGGAAGATGCAGAGCCCTGGGGGACAGCAGGGTCACGAAGCGGAGGGCTTTGCCTCAGCTGCGCCCGGTGGCTGATCTCACACTTAGGCTGGTGGATGGGTTCGCAAGTAAGTGATGTGAACGGGAAGCTGCAGCCTGCCCCTCAAGCGGGAGCCGGGCAGCTTTGCCCCCTCTGCCCTGTGGCGCGCGGGGGTTTGGAGCTTCCCTCCTTCGGGAGGGAGTCGTGCAGTCACAGGGAGGGGGAAGCAGCGCCGTGTACCGTGGTGACTGGAAACCTGTCATTAGCTGAAATGAAACTGATCTCCGTACACACAAATTGTTAACATGGCTGTTTGAGTCGCATGGTAAAGTATGCAATCTGTTTATGAGGCATGTTACAAAAAAAAAAANNAAAGCCTGGTACAGCATTTCTGCGAGGCTTTTTGGTTCTGTTTATTTATTTATTTACAAACAATCATTTGTACCAGCTGGGGCTCTTCAGTTTAACTGAGAGTAAACTCTGAGCTTCCTAGGACTCTACAGACGTGCCAAGAAGGGAACACTGCAAAGGCTTTTAGAGCAAATAAAACAAAGGAAGAAAAGCAGTTCATCATGACAAGGCAGAGGGGGGAGAACACAGGGACTGGGTCATTCTCCTTCCTTGGAGTTGCTTTGTTTCCCGTTTTGTTTGACATTTGTAATCAAAGCCTCAGCACCTTTGCTTTAGTTATAATAACTTTGCTTTAGTTATTACATGAGCCTCTGCAGATGTACACACAACACAAGTTTTTAGCCTCTGGCACTGACCACTCCCCAGACAAGATGTTGTTCCTGTACCACAGTACGTGTGATTCTGCAAGTTTCATTTATCACAAAGCAGCAGTACAGACACAAGAAAAGTACAGTGGGAGCCAGGGGCTCAAGACGAGGTTTGGCACACAGTACATCAACAGCAGAAAAGGCTTATTCCTTGAGCTTTCATCACTAACAACATCTGGGAAGATGAATGTAACTCAGTCATGGTTACTGCAAATTAAAATAAATGAATAACCTGCCAAGTGTGGGACAGAAGTGCTACATTCGTTGTTTTTTTTTCTTTTTTTACTTTTTTTTTTTTTTGTGGGAAAACTTGTGTGTCCCTTTGGGACCATCAGCTTTAGTTTCATTCACGTTGATAGTCATGTACCTATAAACTTTAAGGAGGCTTTAGGGCTCAAAATATTTTCCTTGACTATCCTAGCAGGGAGGTTATTAGTAGGAAGTTGAGAGGGCATTGCCAGCACTCTTGAGCTTGAATTCAGCTCAGAGCAGTAGTGACCAGAAGTTAGTTCACCGGCCATAACTTGCAGGGCGGTGGTGATCCCTAATAGATAGCCACCTACCACAGACAGAGTGGAAGTCGGCGCTTGCTGTAGGAGTCAACAAGGGCTTAATAAATCTATGAAACTTTTTCTTTTTTTCTCTTTCTCATTCTTTTCCTACTTCTGACTTGGGCTACTGGTTATAGATTGAAAGATGACGTCTCTACCACTCAGCGCCGCAGGGCTGGGGGGCCATCCCTGGTCCCAAAGGCACGGCGTGAAGGCTGGCCCATACCTACATGCTTGGTGCCAGCCCCCATTAGAGCAGATTGACCATGCCAGCACTGCGTAGCACACGGGGCTCTTCTGGACCCCATGTGGGTACACTCCATGCGGGTTCTTCAAAGAGGTAATGATTATTTTCTGCACATTCTCCTGCTCTCAGAGGGTCTGGGGCAGAGGCAGGGCTCTGCTGTGGGCCATTGGGGTTTCAGATTTCCAGCTGCGAGAGGAGGAAGACTGTGCACGCTCTGAGGTGTGGCACCAAGATACGAGGGGTGTTTGAAGGTGCAGAGCCTGCGGGGACAGTGTGGGTGTGCGGTCAAGGCAGCCAAGCTCTGCGCTCCACCATGCGTGCTCCTCTGCATGAGCCACCCCAGCTGGGAGGGCTCCCCAGAGCCCAGGATCACCCTTTTCCTGGAAAGAGAGCCCATCGAGGAAGCCTGGAGCAGAGGCAGGGAGGGAGATAACTCTCACGCCTGATTCCTGTGATCAGGCATATCACAGAATCACACAGTCACTGAACCACAGAATGGTTTAGGTTGGAAGGAACCTCTGGAGGCCACCTGGTCCAACCCCTGCTCAAGCAGGGACACCCAGAGCAGGTTGCCCAGGACCATGTCCAGGTGGCTTGTGAAGCTCTCCAAGGAGGATACTCCACCACTTCGCTGGGCAACCTGTGCCAGTGCTCTGTCACCTGCACAGTAAAAGAGTGTTTCCTGACATCTCCAGGGAGTTGCCTGTTGCTCATGACTGAAGGCTTATCCTTGCCCCAAATCTACTTCAGAATTTTATTTTATTTCTTTGTTCCCCGGATTCAGTTTACTTAAAGTACTAGATTTAGAGCTGTTTGGCTCATTTCATGCTAAAGCTAAAGGCCATCAAACATTATTTCCCTAGTGTAATGTATGACACATGTCTTAGAAGTACACGTACCATGCTGACTGCAGTGGCATCTGCATGAGGCACTGTAACCTTAATTAAAGCTCACAAAGGGCCTGGATGGGAAGTATTTAACAACTGTCATGTAATATATTTAGTTATGATGATAATAATATACTAGCTGGTGCGTTTACATGTGGGAGGAGCACAGGATGCAGAATTCAGGGTTTCTCAGCATCCTTTTGCAAACGGCTGCATTACTCACAACCACAAAAAGCACAACCGGATAACACAAGTCATGGTTCCTGCTCGGGGAAGCAAGGCTCACACCATGCTTGCTAGCCCAAGCCGACAAGTTTTCTGGCCTTTGCGCAGGCCTGGTGTGACAGCGGTTCAGCTGGGTCTGTTTGGGGTTGTCATCTGTGACTCCGACCTGGCACAGGGTGGGACAGGGGAATGAGCAGCAGAGGGTGGTGGGGCTGGAGGGAGGGGAGAGGTAATGGCAGTATGAAGAAGAGGTAAGGCATCTGCAGCATGGACCAAGAACTGAGACAGGAGGGGGATAGGAAGTCAGGAAAAGGGCTGAGAGGATATAGGACAATATCAGTAACCCTGGAGCTGAGATGAGAGTGAAGTATGATTATACAGTAATCCCATGGCTCAGGGTTAAGGGAAAGAGGATGGTGGCAGTGCTAAGACTTGGAAGTAATTAGGTTGCGAACTACTGAATCAGGTGGTGCCAAACATAACCATTTATAATTCATTACACCTTTGTCTGTATGTACCACATAAAGGTTTGTAGGAATGTCTTTACAAGCTTTGTAAGAATTATCAATGCTGGTGTATTTCTCGTCTTTTAAAATACGGTTCTCTGGCCCCAAGATTCAAAGTAAACAAATACAGAAAGACGTATTTCAAAAACTTGTACAATTTTATCTGAAGTGTCAATTGTATCGGATTTATCTCCTGTTTTATTATAGAAAGAGCAACCATTTTGCATCCAATGTGAAAATCTAGGTCTTCCCATTCTTTTGTAGTATAAAAATGGTATTTCTAATCTTAACAGGCAAGACTGTGAGCCACGGGCTTAAAGATTCAAGTCAACACCATGTGAAGTAAATACTGGCCGTGACATTTATTTCTGTTTGTGACAGGTGTTTTCAGTTTCTCAAGAAATTGGGAGTTTGGCTAACTCTTGAAAAGCCTGTAGGAAACAAAGAATTATTATTTTTTTTTTTAATTGTGTGCTAGTCCAGTTTTAACTCAAACCATAAATTTTAGACATTCCTAGTCAACTTTAAGGAAACCCATTCTGCATCTGTCTAGAGATACTGAGCTTTTCTTGTTTTCACTGCTGGCAGAAATGGTGGAAGTTGACAAGTGTGTATTCACCAAGAATCTGTGAGAATTCATAGGATCCAAAGAATTGATACAGACCCATTAGGGATCTGAAAACCTTTATGGGCTTATTAAGTATGTATTGAAATGTCTCAGATGGATAAGCAGAGCTCAGTCAACCAACACATTTTTCAAAAGAAGCTCTTTTGTGGTGAAAAACTGTTGACCAATACTCATCTTAATGTGAACGAGTAGATTATACAGTCCAAGATGGAAAGAAAAAAAAAAAAACACACAAAAAACAGGATGAGATTCCACCTAATTCTACAATCTTCTGTTCCTCCCCTAGGCATCCTCTCTGCATAAGAGGCAAAGATGCCACAGATTGAACCTGCAAGATTGAGCAGTGTATGTATCATATTTTTATTGTGTTTCCATGAAGAGGTACAGTTTTGTACTTCAAACATTCAACAACAATAAATCTTGTGACAAAAAGAAAAGCAGAGGCCCCAGTGCTTGACTGTAGCACGAGCTTGAACTCTGGTGGACTTACTATGTATCCTTAACCACAACACCAGTGACATGTCAGCAGTTTATGGACTGGAAAACAAAGCGATTAAGTTTTTTTGGCATCGTGTTTTTCACAACAAAAGAAAGTCTGAAGAAAGGGAGTTACAAAAATGTGTTTTACACTGGAGGCCCATTAGCTCTTTTGGTTGGAGAAACTGCTTTGCAGCCTCCACCTGCAGTATTGTGTGTGAGAGAATTGTTTTATGCTCTGTTCATCACAACAAACAGACCTCCCGAGTAGCAATGTGCATTCTTATATAAAAGACAGTTTGGGGGCTCTGAAGACTCAAAACTCAAATTTGGTCATAATTATTAGAAGGTCACCCAGGAATTCTGGAGAAGTTTGTTTATCCTGATTCCAGCCTGCTAGGTCCAAGAAAATACACTTAATTCAATCCAGGTGACTCTCCATTAAATATAATCTTGTCTTAATTGGTGCCACCTTGACCTCTACTTGTGAAGTCTGTTTTGTGGTCTACAAGTCTAGCTTTAAGTGCTCAAACACACATTTTTCCATCTGATTCCCCATGATTTCATTACGACAACAACACACTTCATAGCCGGCGCTCCATGTGTGTGTGAAATGCAAAGAAGATTTAGTAACAAGACCATTGTTATGGATGGCGGTGGCTTCCTTACTCTGCTAGCCACAATGGGCAATATTATTCGCACCCAGCTTAGTTATCATAACCTTTAAGAAGTCCAAGATCAAGAAATCAGTGATTGATTCAGAGGCACTGCTCTCTGGGGCTGACGGATCCTGGCTGCTTCTACAGCCCATGGAGAGTAATGCCAACATTAACTAGCCTGGCTAATTGTCCACTGAGTGGATATGGTGTGACTACTACTCACCATTTAAACACCCAGGTCTGGCAACCCAGGGAGGCAAGAGCTGAACTGAACACTGCTCATTCTCTCCAACAGAGAGGTCTTGGTGTCTAACTTAGGTGACCATGGAGCAGCCTGAATGCTCCCTGTGAGTTTCACTTTACATCCCCACCGGTGTGCTTTCCTCCTTGAGGTGCCTCTGTTTCCCTGGCAGCCCTATAGCAGGCTTGAATTTGCTCAGGCAGGGCTGTTTCCAGAAGACCTCAACCTCTGTTAATTATTTCACACTTTAGCACAGCTCTAATGAGGGGAGTAACAGGAAGATTGAGGTGCTTTTACAAAGTGGTGGACTGAAGAGCGTTAAGAACCACAGTTCAAAGCAATGCATCAGATGCCCTCCTCTTGGCATCAGGGCTTTTAATCTGATCTGGCATTTCAAGCTGATGAAAAGATTGCACTGAATTTCCATTTCTGACAGTGGCAGAGAAACAGAAGCTCCATTATTTCGCCAAAAGCCACAGTTTCCATTCTGGGAAGGAATGCAGGAGTTAAGTAGCCTGTATTACAGGCGATAGCCAAAAGGGAGCTTGTCATGTTTGATCAATTGCTGTTGGTAGGAGATTTTCTGTGAAATGTGGTAAAAAAAAAAATGGACTCAACCACTGACATATATTAATACACTAATGATATTAAACCTTGGCTCCAAGGCTGACTGCTGCTTCAGAGGACCTGAAAACCTGAAGTTCTTGAATTATGTACCAAACCCATTCCACCGATTCATCTGGCAACGTTTACAAATGTCATATCAATGCTTTGCCAGCTAAGAACAAAGTGGAAGTGCTGACAGATCCCAGCACGCCTGAAATAGATAGAAATTGGATAGAAATTCAGGTAGAGAGCTTAAAACAGGTACAATCTGGATTGAGCTAAAGGTTGGTGTGTCAGGTACTTTACACTAGCAAGAGGTTTGAAAGCTTCCAGGTACGTTACATGAAAATCAGTACTATTAACAAAACTACACCATATGGCATAGGGAAGCCAAGCACTGCCTGATACAATGCACAAACATATTCATTGTCAAGATAACAGATAGCATATTTTGTATGCAGAGTTTGAATAACATCTACATTTTACACATTAAAAGGCAGATATTTTGGCTTTCTTTCAAAGCCGCAGCTACTGGAGTCATGTGGCATTGTGAGACTCAGCCTTCATTTGAAATGGGGGCAAGAAATTATAATTCTCGGAGCAGCAGAGAAAATTTAGAATTGGAATTGTCCAAGAACAGAGAAGGCAAGAGAAGGAACACATTCTTACAAAATTATTATTTTTAAGTCAAGTCCAAAGTTTGAACACTAACATGAAGATTTTTGCAATGATTTTGATAATGATACCTGGCACCTTGCACTAACCTGAGTAATTACTACCATAATGTCCTTTATTACAGAAAACATTTTCGTGTCACTGCCCAAAAGTCGCATGCATTTCCTGAAGCAAAATCTGGAATCTTCAGCTTTGCACTGGTGATGTGAGATTCTGTATGTGCCACCTTAAAGCATCTAGGTGGAATTTGATCCACCTAGAGAGAGAAAAGAAAGACCCGAGTGTCAGAAATGGCTGGGGAAAATTTTAACAGTGAGAACTGTTAAATCTACCTAAAAAGACATTCAGAGAGATTACAAGGTCATGGAACAGAGGTTTGCTGAGCAATGATGGTGCAGAAGGCAGCACTGGGGACCCTGTTTTTTAGGGAATATTTAAAGGAGCCAGTTTAGAGACCAATCAATGTTTTATGAATGTGTGATGTGATGTGACTTGAATTTCTTGATACCCAGGAGCTCTCCTGTGCCAGGCATCACTACATGCCAAGCTTCAGTCCCCCCCATGACTGTCTCTGTTGGTTTAGGAGGAATAGGTCACCATTTCACACAGGAGTGCTCTGATTAGCCCCCAGAACCCATGTGGACATGCTGACTTCATCTGACTGCAGCTACAGAGTGTGGCAGCAGTACTAAATCAGGACCTGGGGCCAGAGGAGGCCATGCATGAATCCCCTTTGGAGAAAAGGTAGGGAAGAAGCTAATACAGGTGATCAGGGTCCTGTTTTGTTCCTTGTGCTGGGACTGGTCCAGCCATACGCTTATGCCATAGTGACCTGCAAGCTGCTCCAGAACGGCTTTAGCTAAGCTGAAACAATTAACAAACTGTTGTTAAATGCCTCAAATACATAGTTGGTTTTGGTTGGTTAGCTGGTTTATATTCAATTGACCATGGTCTTGAAAGCACATTATGAGCACAGAAAAGCATCATTTGTTATGTAAGTATATGGTTCCCTGTTTAAGTGACGAATTTCCAAAGCAGTTGAAATTTACCTGGCTGGTATTTTCTTTCATAGTAGCTTTGGCTTCCATGGTACTATGCCAAGAAAGACATCTTTATTGGTGCCCTTAACTATCAGTGGTGTCAGCAAACTACTGGCAACAGCACATATTAGTGTCTTCATCAGAGCACGGATTTATGATGTCAACACTAAATCCATCAAGGACATTGCATCCTTATAATTCATAGCTGACTCTTGTACACATGAAAGGGATGGCCATGTGCCAGCTAACAAAGAATAATCTTATTACTTACCTCAGCCATGATAATTTGCTTAAATAATAAAAATATGCTGGTGCAACATGGAAAAATTAATGTACTGATAAACACAAAGGAGAAAAGTAGGGAAGTAGTGAACAGTATATTAAATAGCCAGCTTTATGGCAACACCATTTACAGTTTCTGTTATTTTAAGCTGATTGAACTTTAATCAATATTTACATTTCATTCAATCAAGAGGAATGTGGCAGCATTATTTGAATTTAATTTTATAACCAAAAGAGTGGGACTGTATGGCACAAAAAAAAAATTGTACAGGTAGTAAGTTGCTATCATTACATATTTTTAATGCAAAATTGACTGAATATACCTGAGAAAAGATACTAAGTGGGTTTTCCAGAAGCATAATTTTGTATGAGAAAGAAGCTAAGCAAACTCACTGATGAAAGGAATTGGTACAAGCAGGCCCCCAGTGCAGACCTCTGGATTCTTCATTGTTAATGTCAGGCTCAGCTTTCCTTTGAACTTTTCTCAGTGAGAAAAGATCCACAAAGATGTGAATAATAAAACTAATCAGAAAATGGGATTTCTTTTCCCATGAAAATATCATCATCATCATCACTGCTGTTATAATTATTATTGCAAAAGCAGAATTTTGTTTCAAAAATGCAAAATTTGGTCTGGAAATTACCATTTTCTATATAGAAAAAGTGTTAAGGTGCCTTATGGGAACGGTAACTGGAGCATTTCTGTGAGCTTAACATGGTGGAGAATGTCACTATTGCACCCCTGTTTCTTTCTTGCTGAACTGTCTCACAGGCCTCCTCTCCTGGCTGGTGCAAATGGTGGGAAATGTAGTCCATGCAACACACTTGCTCACAGAGGAGAATTATGGCACAAACTGATTTCTGTGGGGGTACCAAAGAAGTCATCTTGAGATCTATAAACTGGAGATTTTTAAGTAACCATCACTTAGTCAGAATGCCCTTACTCTCCAGCCCCCAAATAGACTTCTTCCCTTTTTCTCTACTCTCAACCCTGAAAAGTCTCCTTAAAAACAAACAAACAAACAAAAAACACTTTTTGTTAAAAGTCAGTCTTAATGGAACATTTTCAGTCAATTCAAATGAACATGTTTTCGATAAAACAAATTTTAGTAAACTATAAAGGAGGAAGGTTGACTGAAGACTGCCATATTAATCCACCCCTAATTTATGAAATGCTAGAAAGGATTCTGTAGTCAAATAGCTTTGCTTTTCAAAACATCACGCTTAGAGTCAGAGGGACGGGGAATGGAGGGAGAGAAAGGAAGGGGAAGCCTGATGTAAGAAATCATCTCTACAAGTTACAAAGGCTGCCAGACAAAATATTAGTCTTCTGTTAAATTATACAGTGTGATATGGAAACACTTGCATTCCTTTTAGTTTCTGAAATGTAATGAAAGAGAAAAATAGTGACAAAGAAACTAAACCTCAAAAGCCAAAGTCAGGGATGGCGTTCTCCACTCGATGGTAATTCCCCGGCTTACACCAGCTCTCCGTTCAGTCCCCAGTGCCAAAGGACAGTAAGCTCCAGTGATTTCACCACCACTGTCCCGCAGCGTATGAATCAGAGCCATTGTATCACCGCCAGGAAAAAGGAACCTGTTGAAAGAGATGTGCTCTGTAACCATGGCAGTCATCAAGAGGGTTACAAATTTTAACCACATTAGTGAGTAAAGTAAAGCAAAGCAAACTGTCAGCATAAGCATGTAAAGCGGAAAAATCCAGAGGGAGACAAACTACTGCAGTGATGATATTTCCGTGATTATGTGAGACTGGAGAACAGTGCACACCTTGTTTTATGACTTATGAAAGCAGTTATAATTTGTGCTCCTTACATTCTGGAAGATGTTTACTGGCATAGATCATGTCATTAATGGTAAGAAAAGTTGTCTATACTTACAGCATTAAGGTTAATCTGTAGCCAGCCCAGAGGTTTTTAGTTTCTTATCCAAAACTTGTGAAGTGCATTTTCTCCTGCAACTTCTATTAGCCAGCCAGAAATATTAGTATAATTACTCTACAATATGTCATACGTTACCTGGAATACCTGACTCACTTTGTACTCTACATACTTCCAGTTCTTTTAGTGTTCAGTCTGAATGTTATCATGTTAAGATGTTGCTACAGGGATTTATTACTATAAATATTTTTCTTATGACTCTTTCCCAGTGCCTGTTTGACAGTGATAAAAAACAAACTGACATGTGTCCATTGTGTGGTAATGCACTTAATCCATGCCTTGTCTCTTGAATTTTATAATCTATAGGCTGCATTGCATAAAGGAATGGCTTTTACAGTACTTCAGCCTTTATAAAGCAAACATTCATGGATTAAGGGTGCATTTCTCTACTGATACATGTTGGCACACCCAATTCTAATTTCCATTGCACCAGCCAAGAGAGAGAATTCTGCTTGGTAAGAACATGTAGGTGCATTGATGCAGGTGACATTTAGTATATCTGCACCGCATCTCAAGGGTTACCTGAGGCCATCCTAAAGCCAAGTCCACTGTTGACTATCTGGAAGGCCACAAAGCTTGGTGCAATTGGAGACTTTCTTTCAGAGCATTTTAGTGTTTTATGTGTTCAGGCATGTCCATCAGGTTAATATGCTGTCAATGTGTTATCAGGAGTTCAGGGTGCATGTGAGGACGTCAGGCCAAGCATACCTGGATAGACTTCTTGCAGGTTGCATGTGAGGACCTCAGGTGGACAGGAGGTAGGATTGTAGCTACAGATGCATTGACAGCATCCCTTGGTCAAAGAATGCTGAGCGCACACACTTATGTCTAATTGAAAAAAAAAAAATACGCAAAAACAGTGACATCTTTGTTTGAATAAAAATGACCTGTGAAACTGGAACTAAATGAGTTCTTGTTCTGAAAGAATGAACCTACAGACGCTGAACACATTCACTTAAGCAGTTGGAGAAAATGCTATATCAAGGAATCATCTACATTGCAGGCCAGTACTGAGTATGACCTGCTGTGTGAAAATGCATGTGTTTTATGAACAAACCTCCCCCAAAATGTGGCTTGTGTCAATCAACCCATCGTCAAGACTGTCTCGGATCCCAAACTGTCATGAGTCTGTTTTTTGAATTTGATTCAGGTGTGGTCAGAAATATAAGTGGACGATTTCTGTAGGTGGAAGTACAATTTCTACAGGACCATGCATCAACATGGTTAAATCCAACTAAGCCACCTTATTTGTGTGCACATTTTGAATCTTTGAACAAATACAATTTAATCCCTCTCCCATGTTTCAAAGATAATACATTCAAACCTACAGCACTCTTTTTTTTCTGTGAGACTTTCAAGAAGCCCCACAATTTATGTTGTGCACAAAATGCATTTATGGTCTTTAACAGGTCAGTTTAAGCAACAAGTAAAAAAGGCAGCAACTTCCTCATAACCCACTGTGAGTAAAGAAGGTGGAGTCAGTTTAAAAGGTGGAGGTGCTTTTGAGAGCTTTTCAGCAACCTATTCAGGAATCATCCAGAGGCAAGATCAAACCTGTTGGTATACAGGCCAAACGGTTCATACCTGTGACACATGCTGCAAATGGGAGATTATTGCAGCAGAACAGCTATGATCTCATGATCACTGAGCAGATGGGCTGCTTTGTCTGCATGCAGATTTCATTGCTATCATCCTAGTCCTATATGGACTAGAAGGGCTGCACTCTCTGTCTGGGGCCATGAGTCAAGGGAAGTGCAAGTCTTTTGAGTAAAATAGGGTGATGAGAAAATATGAAACTTCATCTCCAGATGAATTTATAAGATATTGATCACCACATGAGCCAGAGACCAGCTGATCAGGACCGTCTGTTCTGTGCCACCAACACTCTTCCAGTGAGATTCAGTGATGGGGCTGAAGGAAGTCTGGGTGTGGTGTTGTGGAGGACAGGTATTTGCTACCTTACTTCTTCCTTCTCTTCAAAACACTTCTAAACCTGAGCTTTCCCATGTTCAGCAAGGGATTGAAGACCCACCTCTTTGTTCAGGCCTTTAGCCAACTTCCCTCTCTGATAAAAATAACTAACGTTGAACGTGGAGGTCTTGGCAGTTTCACAGCAAACTCGCAGAAGTTTCTACTTGTTCTTCTTTCAAAGCTGAAGTACTTCAGGACTTCACGAGGTGTTTGTTTCTCAAACCAGGGAATGGCATTTCTTTTTACTTGAAAGTTTGTGAGTACCTCAGATACTTGCAGTAAATAAAAACAAATAAAAGAAGATGGACTAACGCCACTCTGTGTTGAGGAATGACACTGACTGCTTTCACCACAGTGGTGTCTGTCTGCCTGTTGCCTGCTGCTATGCCTCTTTCAGTACAGCTACATCCTGCAGCAAGTCTAGGCAGCTCTGAGGGCTTTCTTAGAGAACCTGAAGAGCTTCTGTATTAACCTTGTACAGAGTTTGCAGGTCTTCATTCTTAAATACAGATAAATTACTTGTGTTATTTTCTTACAAGAACTTGATTATCAGTGGAAATGGTGACATCCGTATCTGCTCAAGACTAGCACTGTTCAGCAAGAATTGTTATGTGAAAGGAGGGGAGAGAAAGCAACACATTTTTTGATTTTCTTCATCTTAATGAAACAGCAGATTCTGGAGAAAGGTTTATATGCATGTTCCCACACCTCTGCACATGTTTGGTTTATGTAGACCAGCATGTTGTAATCAGCATCTCTTCTACTCCTCCTCCCCCATCCTTTCTCTGAAAAATGACCAGAGGAGTATCTGAATTTCTAATTCTTCAGTATCCAGTTTCATTCACAAAAGTATCACATGCAGGAAGGTTGTTTTAAAGACGGTTATGCAGCCTGTTTGCATTGGGCTGGATGTTCAGCCTAGTGTTAGTTTCAAGTTTGATAATAAAATTCTACTTTGGATAAGGAATTGCAGCTCACAATGACCAGAACTCTAGTTGCACTTCAGTATTAAAACACCCTTCTTTCTTGGTGACCCTCCACATAATTGAAAATGAGGTGTATCTTTCCTTATGAGGGGGCCTCTGTATTGTTTGAAAGTAATCTCCTTGAGATGATTTCCAATATCTGCTTGATTATAATGTTCTATTTAAACAAACTAGCAAGCCTGTCAGAAATGGTACTTACTGCAGGGCAAGAGGCTTTTGACCTTCTGTGTAATTATTCCCAGCTCACCGCTGGAAGTCTGCATTACTCTGAACTGAATTTGTGGCATTGTGTCGTGCAAAAAGGAACGGAATTGTATCCATTAGTAAATTTGAACTGGAACGCACAGTAAATGTCAAGACTCTTAATTGTGCTTTCTATAATGGTTTCCAAGCTTACTAAGGAACAATCAAAAGCTATTAGTTATGGCTAGATAAACATTTTGAGGATTTTTTTTTTTTTTTTTTTTTGCCAGAAGACTCTTCAATTCTATTTGATGAGTCTTTGTACATGACTTAATGTAAAGTTATGAAAGAGTAGATATGTTTGTGATAAAACTTGTGTGGGGACTTTTATGAGAACATCGAGGCCTAAATCCTCATGGTTTCAAAGTTTTAACTGTAAATCTTTCTGCATTACTATGTGTTACAGCAAAGTCTTTTTTTTTTTTTTTTTTTTTTTCTGAAGTTTTTGAA
>VXAA01006213.1:199471-250026 GCA_013399115.1 Anseranas semipalmata | reverse complement strand
GTAAAACTTTCTGCATTACTATGTGTTTCAGAAAAATCTTTTTTTTTTTTTTTTTTTATGCTGAAGTATCTGAGAAACATTCCTACCTAACAGTGTACCTTCCATGCCAGACTTTCTCCTGTTAGGTGTTCCTTACTTAGCAGTATGAAGTTGACTGTGGAAGTGATCTTCCTTTTTATATGAAATCAGTGATGGAGAATTTGTGGTTTTATTTTCTAGAGTAATATTTTTCGCAAAGCTATACAGCAGTCTTGTAAAAGACCTGGTCAGGAACAACATAATGAAACTTTCTTCCTTTGGAAATCTCTTACACAATATTTGACTGAAAGCTAGGCAGAGGGCAAAGACAGTAGCTGCTTGCAACAACTCCTCAAAAGCCAATGTTATCTGACCAACCATAACACATCGTTATCCAGGACTAAGAACCTGTTTAAAGATGAAGATAAAGTAGTTGGCTGCTGCAGCTAGATTGGTTAAGATACAATGCTTCTGTAGCCAGCAGTACAAAAGGGAACAATATGTTTAGCTTCAGATCTAGGTCAGATCTCAGCTCACATAACCACATAGGCATTTAAATTTCACAGAGTGGAAGCAGCTTTCAGCAGCAGAAAGACTTGCAGTAAGTCCAGAGCAAAACTTGAAATCTTATCAGTGAAGCCCTAGTTCTGCATCCATTACCCACCATCTCATTTAAATGCTCAGAAAAAGTGCGTATGGGGCACTTCAGGTGACTTCTGAACTGTGATGTATAGCAATGGGCAGCAGAAAAAATATTAATAATAAAAAAAGCACAACAGAAAAACAAACAAACAAAAAAAAAACTGAAGTAAGTAACTTGTAAGGCAATGGTAAGCAAATTAGTAAGTCAGTTACTGACAAATAACTATATAACTTAAGAGGCACTGGGCACTATTACATCTGGACACCAAAGCACAGGGTCAGACAGTGAATGCTTGACCTAAAGTCCCTGTGCTTATTGTGCCCTGTGCCTCTGGAGACATAGGAAAACCCAAAAAGAGGCACAAGGTTTAGGGATGTAAACAGAATATAGACTGCCTTAATCTAGGTTTAAGAGCTTTAATGTCCACCATTCTAAAGACGTCTTTACTCAATGCTCTTAAGAACAGCTGCCCCTTATTAACCAGGAAATGAATTTATGCTGATTAGTATTTAGAGAATTATGCAGATTTTAGTAGAAGATAGGAGTAAAATCATTAAGAGATGTTTGCTTGCAACTGGCTCCCTTTTTCCCCAAATGGAAGCACATGTTGAAGCTATACTCTTCATTGACACAGGGACTGCAAAATTAGAGATGTTGCTGTTGACAGGAACTATGCGTGAGAAAGAGGATGCTCTTAAGAATGCAGTAAAATAGAAATTAGAAACTTTCTGAGAAGAAATCCAGAAAGCAAGTTCTTCACAAACAGTTTTTAAAAAGATTACCCAATCTAAAATGTCAAAAGCAGCTGACAGGCAAGAAGAATTTTTTTTTTACATTTTATCTATATTGATTTTCATATAGTCTCAAATAATAGTGTCATAGTAAAATGGAATGCATACTGAAAAGGATATCACTATAAGAAATATTTTAAGAGATGTTACCAGTGCTCATTGCCATACTGTTTCTTCAAAAAATTAATTCATGTTGTGGGATTATTGATGTGAAGAGGTGGATTTTAAGTAGAGAAGAGGAAGGATGAAAGATAACCACAATAAAGGAGAAGGGATAGCTACCTTTATGCCACTAGAAAAGTGAGAAGACAGCGATAAACAGAAGCGGTGTGAGATGTTGACAGTGATGACCTATTTCTTTTTCCAAAGAACTTTGCCCCATTAATTCTGCTTCCAGTGCCCTATCTACATGCAGTCATAATGTCCCAGTGCTATGCAATGTGGCTTGCTTCTCTCTTTTAATGAGGTGCTGCATTAGAGTGGAATTCACCTGTCCTACTTCAGGAAGCTGGGCTGCTTCAGGCACCTGAATGTTTGTTACTGGGTCATCTCATCCCCACGCTACCATCAATGCTCCTGACTGTATGTCTAGTAAGTGACTGAACTCAGGTGCTCCGAAATCCTCATACATTTATGCAACATTTGCAGCACATGCATCTGTGACATCTTATGTCCCTAAGTCATGTAAAACCTGTTACGAATGGGAAGCCATTTCATCACTGATGGGCCAATGAGGTTGTATGGGCAGTCTGAAACCAGAGCAGCAGGACAGTGTGAAAAGCATCAAGGCCCCACATGGTGTCCCTGAGCCTTAGGCAACTGGAGAGGAGTGAGAGAGGAGATCCACTGAGAACAGCATCCTTTTTGTGGGTCCTTGAGGTTTCACAAGTGCAGACTAGTCAGGAGGGACTAGTGGGACATAAGGGTGGTTTTAGCTTTAGGTCAGTGCAACTGTCTGGTAAAACACAGTTTTCAAAGCCATAGTCAGGATGAGTGAATTGAAGGGCACGTGTTGTTTTGGTAATGCTGTAACACAGATCCTACTGCCCTTTGTTTATCTGTCTCACCTAACGCTTGGCTCAATCTCAGCTACTGCTACGTGAATGGGACTCTACTTCAAAACTATCTGTTGTTGTGTTTTTTTTTTACTTTCCCAGTAGAAGCCAATGTCTATCTTCCATGTTCCTGATTCCAGACCTGCTCCAAGGCATACCTAAACCCATTTTGAGAAACAATATGATTATTCCCATGGTAACAGACCCAGCCTTTGGTAAACTCTTGTCAGTGAGATGACACCACCACTTCAGGACTGGCAGTGCATTTTAGTACACACTTGAGAGAGATGAAATTATGCACAGCTTGCTCCTCTGCCTCTAGGGATCATGGTAAACAGCAGCTGTGGTGGGGGTAGTGGTCAAGGAAAGGCTTCACGGAGGCTTGAGGGACCTGATGATGCTGGAGAAGTTAACTCCAGCAGCCTGAATAGGAAAGTAGGAAGGCTGCAGCTCCCAGTGCCAGGAGAGTCCCTAGATACTATGAATGTGGTAAACTGTTCTCAACCACATCTTTACTCAACCATGGTTGATCCCAAAAAGGAATACGTGACCACACACAGACTATATTGTATTCATTAAAAAATACAGGATTTGTTAAAGTAGAAAATGTAGAAAATACAACAGAAATGTGGTATGAATAGATATATAAAAATGGATGTATGCTCTTTACTCTGTACCCTACTTTCAGTGAACAGAGAGCTATTCACAGCTATCCACAGGCTGGGCGAGGTACAACTTGTCAGCAAGAGGTTGTGGACAGGAGAAATGATAAGATGCTTAGGACTTAATTTGTTTGGATGAACACATGTATCTACGATAATCAGAGATATTCTAGAGTATCCTCCCTCACTTCAGCTGCCTCTCCATGAGGACGAAAGTCACTGACAGGCCTGGCTTCATAGCTGCCAATTATCTGTGGGCCATCTACTTGTCCTTGTTTAAAGTAACAACTTGAATCTTGAAGAAATCTTTATGTAGGGTAGCTGAAAAGTCTGCTGCCCTAACTGAGAATGCTGCTGAGGATGAAGACTTTGACATCTAGATGGTCGATTTTGGGTATATGGAAGAATTAACGATCTCCTGCTGGCAACCGTATTGCAGCTCAGTGCAAGCATCTCACTGGGAAAGATGTCTACCTGTAAGTTGGATGTATAGCTTAGGGCAGACAAATTGCAGTGAAGGAGTCTACTAAATTGTTTTGTCACAAGCATGACCAAAGCAGTAATATGCTTTCATTCAGCAGAGACAATAAAGTTCTATGGAAACACGCCAGTATGATTTAGCAGTAGCTTTAGAAGTTCCTTAATGTGATTTGCTAATGGTGCAATTGTACTTTTGGAAATCCTTTACAGAGAAGAACAATCACACTGTCTTGCAAAAAGGCTGAAAAGCAAACAGATATTTATAAATGACTCAGTGAAGAACTCAGGAATGGCTGGCCCTTGTGGCCATCTGCTCTTCTCTTTCCAGCAGTGGCTGCAGAAGAGTAGGAGGATAGATCAGGCACACAGTGATACTTCCCTCAGAGTTTAAAAGCCTGAGCTAAGACTTCTTATTGTTTTCCCTATACTACTATCTAAAATTAGTTTAGGGGACTCTCAAAAAGCCCATATTCAACTCCAAGTGCAGACTCTTTAGCACAGGAGTGGGTTGGTGGCAAGGAACCACAGTGGTGCTTGAGGCAAGGATTTCCTGGAGCAGAGTGCCTGTGCATCCAGAGTCACTGAAGTGTTGTGGGGAAATTCCTGTGGTCCCTGTGACAGACTTCTTGCAGCTGTTGTGGAGATGGCAAGTGTTCCAGGAGGGGAAACCTTTCCTCTCATAAAAACTTCTGCTTCAGCAATTGGAGGTGGCATTTCCAGAAGTCCTCGACAGTGCTCAAAATGCTTTCATTAGAGCCAGCTAGAGTTTTTACCACTTACATCTGTAAGATCAGTGTTAGTCCAGCTTGCCCTAAACCAAATGAAAGTAGCTCTGTCATGTTATATAGCAAACACAAAATATCTTCAAATATGTCTTTTTTTTTTTTTTTTCTCCCTGTAAACAGTCAGAATAGGAAGTGACTGATAATCAGTTGTGCACTTTGTCATTGGTTTTCACTTCACTGCCTGGGCAAGCTCATAAGTAAGAGAAAAAGCTATAAAAACAAATAGGTCCTATACACATACACAAGGTAATCCCAGAGGGTACTGCTAAATGAAACAGGGAGCTAAATAATTAAAAAAGCTGGATTTTATTTATTTGGGCATAGCAGGATAAACAAGGTAGAGAATGTATTGTGCTGATGCTCAAAATTGCATCACAAGAGCAATAATCACCCTTTTAATTACTTTCCTCTATAGTCAGCTAAGATCAATATCAGCTTCTCTGTTTGTTTTATTTGAATCCTATTATTTTTCTGTTCTGTTCTTTCTTTCTTTCTTCTTTTCTTTTTTTTCTTTTCTTTTTTTTTTTTGAGGAAGGACGTTGCGTGACAAAGCAGGTACTGGAATGGAGAAAAGATCTTAAGAGATTGGCAGGTGAAAGCTGAATGCCTGTTGGAAGTGACACATATGCACCTCCCCCCCAGTGCTTCTGAAATAAAGAGGAGATTTGCGGTGTATGTATTTTTGACAGGACAACAAAAAATAAGACCTGAGTAAATGAATCTGTGACTTGTTTCCACCTGCAAAGTGGGCCTCCCCAGACTGAGCAAACTGGAAGTGACTCATAATCACAATCAAGGAATAATGACGTTCTTATAAGAATTACCTATCTAATCAGCAGGGATCTGGACTTGACAACCCAGGCCTGCCTCACTAAAATAGGCTTTATCTACCAATGTGAGGACCATGAAGACAGGAAAAAGAGAACCATCTGATAGATATTTTAACATATGCCTCCTCTGTGTACCCATTAGCTTGCAATCTGATGGCAGGATTCAGTAGACTGGAAAATTCTGACGTATGCCTCCTTTTCCTAAGTATTGAGGGCATTTAATCGGAAGACCAGGTTCTCCTCCCAGGGACATGCTTAACATCCTGTTCATGTAAGTGACTTTGATCCAGCTCCACAAAAAAAAAAAAGTCATAAACAAAAAGAACAGAGGAGTCTGAAACAGGACAGGGATGAACTTTAGGTGCATCTGATCCAACAAACAAACAAAAACCCACACCTGCTCAGCCTAACCTTGCTGAGCTGACTACACCTGCTTAACTGATTTACTATTTGACCCGAGAGTTGCCTTGGTGCCCACATGCCTGAGCATGCCCCAAAACACTGGTCTGAGCAGTTTTGGGGCCTAGCTCCAGTTTACAATGTGCTGAGACTCAGAGGTTGACAGAGCAGAATGGTCTGATCCAGAAGTTTCACAGGGCACCACCACGTACGAATCTAAAACTTTTATTGCAGACAGGAAGCACTCATTTTCACACACCCTAGATGAGCATTTGCAAGTCTGGTGGAATGAATCCTAGAACCTGGTGCCTACAGTTGAGGCATTCAAGAACTACACTTGGAAAAATCTAAGACCTTAGCTGGATCTGTCCTGTTGTGTCACTGTAAATTCAAAAAGTATCATATTTACAATAAGAATGTACAACGTACAAAGTATTATGTGTACAATAGGAATGTACAAAATAGAGAATGTCAGTTTTAGGTGACTGTTCCATACTGGCACTTTATTTAGTCATCTGCAAGCAAATCAAAAGAGAAAAATGTCAAGATTAACTTTCTGCTCCATTAAAATAAGTTAGCTGTACTATATGGAGATGTTTCATTTTGCAACACTGTATGCAAAATGCTCTTTCTTATATAGGTCTTTTGGCTGGAGAACAAGTGCAACAGGAAAAACAGCAATCTAAACGGTTCTATTTAACTACATTTATCTGGGCAAACACACAGAAAAGTTTGGACAAGCTTTGGCTCTCAGAAATATTCTCAAGCTGAGGGCCAGAGTGCCAAGATTTCATTACTGTTATGCTGAAAGAGTTGTTGCTTTGCTGAAAAAAGTTGGAAACCTGCACCCAAATATTGAAGATGAATTTGTACTTAGTATTACAATCTTCCATTGGCAATGAGAGAATGAACTGGGTGATGTAATAACTATTTTCCATCTCAAAGTTCTGCTAGGCCATATATTTTCTTTGATAATTATTGTGATTTCTTTTAATGACCCAAAGAGTGCCTCAAGCTTTGGCAGGGAAATGACTTTTGTTAATAGCAGTATTATTAATTATAATAATTGCATATTTCAATAAATACTTTTTGCTATGGTATATTTTGCTGTTCCTCCATGAAATTTCCAGCAGTTCCTATTTTAAACTTGGTGAGAAATTGCTCAAGACTCAATGCCCAACATTCTGCGAAGACTTGAATGGGTAGTAGCACAAAAAATGCAAGTCCAATTTTGCTTTAAAACCTGACATCAAAACACAGAGTATGTGCTACTCAGGAAGTTCAATTTATTTGTTGGTTTGTTTGTTTGTTTTTGACGTTCTGAGTCCTGAATCACATCTCACTTCAATTTCTGATTATTGGAAAATTCCTGCAGACTCAAAATTCAAAGAAAATAATTAATTAATTAAATAAAAAATAAATAAAATAAGCTGGTGAGAAGTTTGGGTTTCATTTATTGTACTTTTTCTTCTTCATCATATCATGTATGGACAAATGCAGAAGTGTTGTAGTTTCCCCAGATAGGTCGGATACAGTGATAGTGACTGGAATCTTGTTATATTGAGTTAAGCATGAAAGAATACCATTCTGAAAACAGCTTGAGATGACAATTTGATAAGAGAGCAGGAAGGACTGTTGTAAATATTGTAGTAGATAGGCAATGCCCCATGTGAGTATCCAAATTCTAGTGGCAGTGTGACTTGCTTTGTACAGCTCTGGTAGTACATTTTAAATCTTTTGATTGTGGGTAGATAATTGCCAGATAAAATTTGAAGGAAGTAAATTAAATTAATATAAAAATTATTAAACATTAAATGCAAATTCATTAATTCCCTTCTTCTGTTTTATCTTGTGAAATAGAAGGAAGCAGAACTGTGTCATGATTCTACATTCTTCTTATTGGTAATCATAACAAACACAGATCAAAAAAAAAAACAGTATTTTTTCTGCTTCATTTGCTGAATTATGATAACACGTACACCTTATATGTTATGAAGAGATTTGTAATACAACTCAGAAAATCCATAGTAAAGATATAAATGCAAGGGTAAAATACTCCAATCTGAGAAAAAGGTTCAAAGGAGAAAACAAATGTTCATTAAAAGAAGAATCCTTATGTCAGGTATGATCAGCTATATGCAGATAATGAAGCTGTGACTAATGAATGAGAGAGGTTGGATGTGCTCCACAGCTGTTTTTCTTCTGTAGTTGAAAAGAGAATGGAAATTCTGTCTATTATATGCAATGCCATGGATGGAATGAAGTTACCATCTGTAACCGCAGAGGAAGGAATACAGCATCTGCTGGATAACTTGCATCTAAAAGTCATAAGGAAATTATCCAAGATCTTTGAAGGCCAATGGTAAATTTTTAGCAAAGCTTGGAAAACTGAAATCCTTCAAAGAGGACTGAAAAACTCTTGATAGTGGTCTGGTGTTTGAAAATGATGAAAGGAATGACACAGGTAGCTATCAGATGATTATCCTGATAGTGTTGGGTATAAAAATTACAGGGCCTTGGGTTTTGGACTGCAGAACAAAGAATTAGAAGCTGCAAGTATTTTGGTTGGAAGGTAGGTTTTGTTTGTTGTCTTTTATTCTGAATCTGGCAGACAAAGGTAACAATACTGATGTCACATATTTGGATTTCTCCAAGGCATTTGACTTTCTATCCATAACATTTTGACTAAGAAACATGAATTATATAAAATTAACACAGCGTAACACATAACAAGCATGTCATAAAGTGGCTCCTGGAGAGATCTCAAGCAGTTGTTACAAACGAAACGGCAAAGAACAGATCTGTTTCCAGCACAGAATCTTAAGCTGGCACTATTCATTGTTTTACTAACAACAAAGATGACCATTCAAGTGTTTTCAGGTAGGATTCTTAGGCAACACAAAATTTGTTGGGTTGAAAAATTATAGAAGGAAACACAATGCAGGTAGCATAGACATAATTGCTTCCTTAATCCCATAAAATGTGTTTCAGTACAGACATAAACAAGACAATACCTCTAGAAACAAAGATGCAAAGGAACAATTCTCTCCATAAGAAGGTGGGCTTTGCCCTGGATATGTTCTGACTTGTGTTAGACCCTAAACAGAGCCTTATTGTCCTGGATACTTTCCACAGTCAGTGGGGAAAAACATGAGGATCTTTCAAATACAGTCAAGATGCGTTCTGACCAGTGTTTATTAACTCTTTTATTATAAGCCTTTTATGAAACTTTGATTAATTAGCTTTTTAGTCTTATGCTACCAACTTAGATGCAATCAGGGGTTGTAGTTGAGAGTCTAAAGTTAGATGAGATTTATCTTGATCATTCTCCATAGAAAAAGTGTCTCAAATAAAGATTTATTCATTATCTTTGAAAATTTTGAACTCAGAACAGGGTGATCCTGGGATATAAAAAGGAGCATATCCCATAAAGACTGGGAAATGCCATGGCTGTCCACACAGCTTTGGCTAGGCTGCTAATGTGATACTTAGCTTGCTCTGATGCCCACAGTACAAGAAAAATGTGGAAACACCAGTTTGACTATAAATGGGACCTAAGAGTTGGGAGGCAAACCTTTTCTAAGGGTTAAGATGTACAACTTTCTAAATTCACTGAAGAGAAGAAGAGAGGTCATTCATCCTATACTCTAGTGTGCATGATGAGACCTGATAGGGGGCTGTTTTCCAATCTTGATGGCAAAGGCTTAACAGGAGCTAATGGCTTGAAGTTCAATTTAGACAATCTTGGCCTTAAGGTTAGATGCATTTTCCTAGCCGTACAGATAGTTAAGTACTAGAAAAGCTTAACTAGGATGGTAGTGGATTTACAGTCTCTTAAATAAGATAAGAAATATTGCTACAGATGTGATCCAAACCAGAAACTGGATTCAAGTATGAGGGTTACTCAGGTAATTTGCTGAGGCCCTGGAATCAGCAGATCCATGACATGTGTTTTTTATCTCTCTCCTTTATGAGCCATGGTGAAAACAGGAAACTAGGCATTTCTACTACCAGTTTAACATGCTTGTAATGTCTACATTTTGACATAGACTTGTAGTGTATCTCAAACATCACATCTTCACTAGGTGGCTGAGGAAGATTCTCCACTCTTTCTTTACATTCACTTCTCCAGATATATTTGTTTGCTGATTTACTTTTTCCTACCTTCAGATCATTGCAGGCTTCTCTCAGCTGGAGGAAGGACATCACAACAATGTTCTTAGTGGGAGCAGATGCAAGATTGGTCTCTCCTGCTGGCAAGCTCAGGAGTCAACTGATCACCAAACAATTCAGTGCAGGTACCAGCAGGGCTTTTCTGTTCTGTACCTATGACATTTATAATCTTGTTTGGTTCATTCTTAGCACATTTTATTTTCCCCTCATTTGGGAAAGGACATGAGGACTAGGGTCTTTAATAAGAACAACTTGAACAAAATTGCCAATAAATACCATCATTCTGCAATCATCTGCAATGTTGTCTGCCATCCATTTCCAATTAAGAATATTTCATAGCGAACAAACAATGATGAACTGGAAGTCTCCAGAAAGTACACAGCTGCACTCTGACTCTAATATAGGCCTGTTCTGCTATGCTGTTTCAGTCATGCAAAACTGAATAAGGACCCATGGACGGGTGGTGGTGAATTAATTCATGTTGTGTTTTAGAGGGTAAAATCTTCAATGTTCTAATGTTGGAGTCCTCTGAATGTCACTTTAGTAAATATATACTGTCATTATGAGTGATTTCTGGCTCACCAGTGTTTTGTGAGGTAATGCTCTGCGTAATGGTTACTCATTAGCAATCATGATAAAGGAAAACACTTAATTCGTCATCTCACATTGCCTGCAGTCTGTAGCTGCACATTAGTTCTCAACCAATCTGACGCACTTGGGACTGAATTACTATTGGAATGAGCTTGACTGAGTATTTTGGAAGCCATCAGAAGATCTGCTCTTTGAACTCATACCTTACTTTAAACTCTCTCCTCCTGGACATCCACACATTATGTTGTCTCAACAATTTAGCTGCCATTAGAGAGTGGATCAGATATTAAATTCAGGAGGGTGTTTGCACCAAGCAAAGATCAAGATTCTCTCCTGGCTATCACAATAATATTTACTTCACTTTCGGTGGCACTGGGCAAGATGCTGGCAGCAGTGAAAAGGCCAGCTCCACGTGACCAAATTTCTAAAATAATTTTTATTTATTTATTTATTTACTTGTCAAAATTTGGGCTTGGGATGGATCCAGCAAACTGCAAAGGGCAGGAATTATTAAGAGGGAGAGCAACACTTTGGTGCTGTGAAAAAGCACAGCTCTGCTGAAGCCAGCTGAGCTCCTGCAGGCTGTGTCAGTGGAGAAGCTTGTGAAAGGATGATAGAGGCAACCCTTCTGAGAGACACCAGTTGCTGCTCAGGTAACAAGCCCCTCTGCTGAGAGGTGCTCTGAGTGTGAAAGTAAAACAGGTACAGGTTTTGTTGTAAAGCTGGCATGTTCCATACAAGTGGGGAACATCTTTTTGTAAAGGTTGTTTGCTAAGTTTTATTTTACAGAAACTGTATCAACCCATTTGAAATATGTTGTTTTTCTTTAATTATTTATTCATTGAGTCACATCCACCTGCTGGAATATTTTGCCTAGTATTGACATCAGGATGACACATCTGTAATTATCCAAGTCACTTCATTTACCTTTTTGAAGTGTTGGCAAAATGCTTGGGTGGGTGGGGAGAGCGTTACTATTTCTGTTGCTGATAAAATGCAGCAGATGTTTCAGATTGCTCCTCAACTTTTCATTTTTCTACTCTGTTGTTCAAGAGATCTACTTTAAATTAAGAAATACCATTTGTTATCTTTCTTAATTACTGATGTGGCAGGAAGCAATGCATCCTCACAGGGTGGTATAAGGATAAATGGAAAAGGAATTAACAACTTATTCTGTTCTTTGTTTTGTTTGTTTTTTTTTTTTCATTACAAATAAGTAAAAGTAAGATGTTCTGACACTTCTAATAAGCTATAGTTGTTCCACTAGATCTACTAGAAAGCCAGAGGTCTTAAAAAGCTACTCCTTTATTTTTATTCTGTGTAAAGCTCAGTGGTTACCTAAAGTGTGGGGATATCAGCAATCCAAAAGTTAATGTGTCAGCATTAGACACTACGCGAGTAAGGGTGCACCAGGAATACGTTGGTGTGATAGCAGATCATCTCAGAATTTTTTTAGAAAGTGTTAAAATTAATTTGTATTTCAACTTCAGTCTTCCAAAATGGCTGGGTTATGGCTACAATACTTAACATCTCTTATGTATCATTACCAGTCATTAGCAAATGTCACCTGTCATGTTTTCCAGTTCCTGCATTATGACGTGCATTTCTCCTTCTCAACGACTGTGAATTGCCCCTGTTCGATCTTGAACTGTTGAGACAGCTGGTGGGAATATCGAAGATGTCAATTATCTTGTATGTTTGGCAGATGGACAAGGCTTTTTCCAGAAGACCTTTCTGACAGACTCTTACTGAAGCTGTCATATCCCCCACCTGACCCTCATCCCTACTCCATTTGCTTCTGTCAGAGGACTTTACTATGTATTTTCGTAATTACTTTCCACAACTTATCATATAACTCAAATTCTTAGTGATGAACTGTGAAATGTAACAGATGGGATTGCAAATCCCCAAAAGACCAGGAAGTAGACATTTTCCATGGTTGCTACATAATCATGCAGGGATACTAGTGACATGTGAAATTGCTTGAGACTTGCAAATCTTTCAAGAACACCTGCAAAATGGTTGCTTAGTTTTTGTTTAAAAAAGTAACATGAACCTCTACAACTATTACCCACATTGGGCTGTAAATTCAACTCTTTGATTTAAAAGAAATAGCCTTAGGCAGAACTGACCACAAGAAAACTTCTGGGCTGTGCGGAGCACAAACTTGAAAGAAAAAAAAAAAAAAGTCTGAAACAAAAGTCACTGATGATTTTGTATTATTTTTCACACCCAGTAAGAAAAAAAGATGTTGATTCCTGCCACGTTTGATTATTATACTTGTGCTTGTAGAGGAGCCAGTTTTGTACCTTTCCTTTGGGCATGCCCCAGTAATGATGAGTGTGACTAATGGCACCACAGATATTTCACCTTTTTGAAAAGCCTTGAGGTCACCCTAAATTCTCCTTTGCACCAAGCGTTATTGGTATGCTCAGCAGCTATCCTGCATTAAGTGTATGCAAAATATTCTAGGCATTGAGAGAGAATATATATATTTGAGACCAGTTTTAAAAATTCATTGGAATAATATCCAATTCCCATTTTTAAAAGGAATGTTTACCTGAGGCTCCTGGCCAAATTCCAATCCCACTAATTATGTTTTACTGAAATAAATTATCACCTGCAGTTTTACTTGGACAGACTATGATTTCTTTGGTTCTTGCTCCATTTAGGTAAGTAATGTTGCTTTGAGGTGTTAGCAGTTGCTATGTTTCGCTGATAGGTGTAAATCAGGGATGATTTTGCAAGAAAATACAGACCAGGATGCTTCAGACCTTGGTCACATCTGGACAAGATATTCAGGCTGTTTTGCAGGTGAGCAGACAGAACAGGTTCTATAAGGACTAGCTCTGGATATGGTGATTAGTGTGTTCAGCAGGTTAAGGTCCTTAACAAAAGACCTAAAAATCATGTCTGCCATGCAAATTCTTGAGCATCTGCTTAGAACCTGTTCCTGATAATAGTTACGTGTGGAATCAATTGTATCATCATACTTTCTCCCATTAACTAAACGGAATTAATCACATGAATAAAGTTACACCTTGGCTTCTATGTTTCAAAAGTCACTGGAGACACACGTATTGTGCTTCAATTTTTTAGCATACCAAGTGTAAAAATCATGCTTCTCCAGGAATCCTTTAATGACTAAATCATCTCCTAGAAGTAGTTTGTTCTTTTTTTTTTTTTTTTCTGTTACAGGTAACAATTTTTATTGTCATTTCTGAAACCCAGACCTAAGCATATAATTAATTTCATTTATAAATTCCCAAACACTATAAAATTGTAAAAAAAAATCACTAAGAAAATATTTATATTCACATACTGGCTGTATAACACAAATATTTTGTCACCATTAACATTCCATGGCAGCTTAAAAATGAAAATGCATACAGTATATTTATTTTCAAAGTGTTGAATATATTCCCTTTCAAAATATTTTCAAAAACATTATAATTATTAGGATGAATCACTGAATTTCTTTGCCTTTTGGGCTAGTCAGAGCCACTATATTTATTCTCTCTTGTTTATACCGGTAATCTAATTTTTGGCAGTTCTCCAGAAACATTCGCTATCATGAAGAGAGTGCAGTGAATGGCACAGCAGAAAACTGGCATCTTGGGGCATATCTGCTTGAGCGGCATTCAGCTTATGGCCAGATATGATTCTGAACCAGTCCAGAAGCTCTACAGGCCTCTCAGCATAGCTCTGGGCATTATCTTATACAGCCTATATTAACAATGAGCCATCATGGTGCTAATATGTCTCCTATAATGTGTGATCTCAGAGGATGTTTCTTACCAGCTTAGCACAGAGTGCAGCTGTTCTGTCTGCACCCACCTGGAGAGAAACCCCTCCAGATTTCCCATAGACAAAACAGAGATTTTACTTATTTCTTCCAAAATGTCTCCTTTGCCATAACTTTCAAAAGCAACGACAATATCCAAATTGCTAAAAAACTATGGGTGAAGAAATTATAGAATGATCATACTGTCATCCAGACCTAGAATTCTAGGTTGTTGGTTTTTTTTTGCCCCTTTAAAACAATGCTTATTTTTATTTCAGTCCTCCTTCCCCTAAAAACTGCCATAACAAAATCCAATTTCCCACTTCCCCTCCTCAGGCCCCTCACAGGGTGCTATCAAACTGGACTGTCCTGCAGTTGTATTGCCTTGCTTGCTTTCTTAGTACCTGAAACTTTAGTTCTCTGTTTTTCAGATCCTTTTCTTTTACAGGCCCTATCTGTGCCTTGTCAGGCTGTCAGTGGCATTTTTCCTCCAGCCACTCCATCCACCCATCATGCCTTGACAGTCCCCTTATGCCCTGCCACTACCAGCACAGATAAATATTTTCTTGTCTTCGTTTTCAGTTGGATTGCCAATATGTGCTCATCCTCTCCTGCTCCCTCTCTTTCTCAACCGTTCAGGGAGGGACTGCTCTCAGAGGCACTTTCAGACTTCTCCTTTCTCTTCTGATGTTCCTGACAGTAATGTGAATGCCTGCACCTAGAGTTTGGCACATGGAGTAGATATCAGGAAATGTGGGGCTTTGCCACTGCACTGCTGATGGTCCCAGGCAAGCCCTGCCTCATTTTGTGTCTTTGTTTCTTTGGCTTTGCTTTGAGGCTAATTGCACTTCAAGTTTGTTCTCATCTCTGATATCTATCAACTGCCAAGATGACAGCCATCCCTGGGGGACTTCATCCCATCCCATCCCATCCCATCCCGTCCCGTCCCATCCCATCCCATCCCATCCTGATGCCTTAGACAAGGCTCAAGGTTGTGAAGGAATTCCTTTCTGTGCCTCTTCCATGTCTTTGTCCCACTGGATGATGTGAGTGTGATAGACTGTCGCCCATAACAAATCCAAAACAACCACTTAGAACTGTTTATTTTAAATAAACATGAGTCCTCTGCTCATCTCAGCTTGGTTCTAAGTCTGCAAGGATCTGGCTACACAGAACAGCACCTGCCTAGTTTCTGACTGGCAGTGCCACGTAACTTAATACGTCATCACTTGTCTCTGGGCCACATACATCTTTTTTTTCTAGATGGCATTCCTGAGAACTTCCACCTCCAGAGGAGAGGGTGTCTGGAAATGGAATTTCCAGAGCAGGGAAGCAATGCCATTCCTAGAAAGACCTCTTGTCAAAGAGGCATAAGTATGTCAGCATCAGAAATAAAAATGTGCCTTCTTAGTGCCTACTTGCCCACTCACTTTGGTCCTGTTCATCAGTGTAGTTTTCCTCTATGAAAACCTCAGTGGTTGCTGTACACTGATTTTCAGGCTCATAGTTTTTTTGTCCAGTGCTCCCCATTCTTACAACTCACAAGACTGGGGCTCAGCATGAATAGAGAAGGCATCCAGAACATGTTAAAACACGCAATGGCCTAAAGTCACACATTTATACCTATACTTTGCTAAACCTCATGTCCAACCTTTGCTATTTTTCGAAATGTTGTTGTGATGATAATGTGCCCATTAGGCATCCAGGCATGTAATCATTTTTAAATACATGTGATATAAATGACCACAATTAATTCTTCTGAAGTCAAGAGACTAATTCTCCTTAACAACTATAGCCTTGTTTACACCTCCAGCAGAACCCAGAACTTGGGAAATCTGCAGATCTCAACTACAACTGGAAAAAGAAACAAAAAGAGAGTGCTCCAATGCCATTAATTACTTTATCAACATTTATCATGCTCTACTTGAGCACTTGGCCTCACTGTAGAAACAGACAGTTCATCCTGAGTCAATGCAGGGGAACTTGCACCAGCAACTGGAACAAGGCAAGACTGTTGAAGAAGACGGTAACTTGTTGCAGAGGATAGTATCTCCCCTTCTTGTCCTTATGCACAAGATGTAAAAATGCCTTTGGAGGTTTGTTTGTTTGTTTTTGATTGTTTTTGTTTGTTTGTTTGTTTGTTTTTGTTTTTTGTTTGTTTGTTTTCTATGATCTTCTGAGAGATCATCAACAAGATCATCATCAGATTCATTTGTCTTCTGCTCATACTATCAATGTGGTCAGAGAAACGAGGTAAAACATTTTTCAGTGAGCAAGAGGAGACAGGGAATATCACTTATTTAATACTTGCCTGTACTAAGCCTTTCTACAACTTTGCTGAGATACCACTACTTTGAAATATGGTTCTGTTCTGTAGCAGGACCAAAATATGTCATAGCATTGGTGATTCTCCAACTGAGGCTACAAAATCCCGAAAGTAGCCTTTTTTTTCCCTGTTCTCCAACCCAATAGTCAGAATCAAGCTGCAGTTAGGGGTAGAATAAAAGCATCCTAATCTCTGTTTCGGTTAGATCATTATTGCCCAAATCCTGGTTTGATCCCAGGTGAAAGTTCAGCCTGCCTGTTTTCCACAACTGCCTAATATTGTATGTGCTTAAATTTGCTAGATTCTTCACTAATTAACTTGAAAGGTCCCCAGGCATTTAGGTTTAGCCACCCACAGGTGGTCAGGAGCATCTGTTCCTGGTGAATTATTTCTAGCTTTGGGTAAACAGACACTTGAATACTGTTGATATTCCCTGGAAAAGGCTCCAAGCTCATTTATGGTAAAGACTGCAGTCAGTGTCATTAAAAACGGTCATTCTTGCTGTTTCCTATAAAAATCAGGTAGATTCACCTCTTTCCAAGACATCTTCCTACACTTTCCAAGAAAGGGGACCTTTCAGTTTTAAGCTTTAAAGAGGACCTAGGCTTGTTGAGTAAGTTACCTGAGCTTGCAGACAATTAGATATCCTTGCTGAGCCCACTATCTGGTTTTCCACTTCTGTGTTAACGCCAGGTCCAAGCAAAACCAGGCAGCCAAGAGTCTTGGAGCTGTGAAAGCAGTTACACCAGAGCCTATGTCTGGTCTAGGGACTCAGTTCCTCAGCTGAAGCTGCTGGAAATCTTTCTTTAATTTGTAGGAGTTCTTGTTCCTTTCCAAGCAAGACTTTGTTCTTCATCCAATGTCTTATGTGACTAGCACACTCATCCAAGGGACTTGGGGTGGAGCTCCAGCTCTGCAGCACATATGTTACTCGTGGACACACAGAGAGCACAATCACTCTGTGCAAGGGTACCTGGGTTCACCACTGGTAAAGCCATCATTGTGCTGATGACAATGATAACATCTTTTTTCCTGGAGTTTTAGGAAAAAATCACAGCAACAAGAAAGTGTTGCAATCAATAAGGAAGGCAAAGAGGCTCTGAAGTATTTAAGTACTTTAAGTAATAAATTTCAGGCAACTCTCAGTTATCTGCACATGTTGTATCCAGATTGAGGATTATATGGTCAGGACCACAGGGTCATATAAGCTGGTTCAAGGCTGGGTCTGGTTTAGTAGCTCAGAAACAGCAATCCCTGAACACAAATATGCTGATTCTTAGAGACAGCTCATATTTAGAAGCAACATAGCCACTTCAGTGTGTCCTGCAGTCCAAGCTAACAAAACCTGCTGAACATGTACTAATTCAGGGTAGAACCAGCTCAGCTGCCCCTGGTTTATATCTTGGGATCCAAAGAGGTACGAAATATGACGCATGCTATACAACAAGCTCAGACCTAGCAGGGTTTGTTAGCCTTTCCTGACCTGAGCTACCTCTGTATATCCACATTATTCTCTTGCCAGTTTAAGAACATCTCCTTGTCCTCAAGATGATGGAAAATGTGGATACAAGAGGCACCAGAGAGGTTCCCCAGCAGCCCTCTTGGGTTAAGCTAGTGCTTTAGCTAGTGCTTGTATATCCTGATGAAACCAAGCTGACTGAGTAAGGCTGGATGTTAGCAACATGGACTCAAAAACTCAGACACTGAATTATCCAAGTTCTTCTTTCATCCTCAGTAGCCCAGACAATGAGGAGCTGATGGTGCAATTTTTACAAAATCACACTTGAGATAATCTTCAGATTAATGTTTTTACCGCTGTTATACATCATGTTAAAAATATAAACTGTAACTTAAAGAGCAACTGTTCCCTGGGCAGGCTGAGACTTGCAGCTTCACACCAGAGGGAGCCATTTGTGGAGGGTCTTTGTTTGGAGCATGCCCCAACTCTGGAATTCTGACAGCAAAAAAGATTACCAGGTCCTCAGAGCCATTTAAAAGCAGAATGAAAAAAAAAAATCTTAATTTGCACAGTCTCACAGTTGGAAAGCCCTTAGCTGACTTCTTCAGGGGAATTTTCTTTTTTTCTTTTTCTTTCTCTCTTTTTTTTTTTTTTCGTGTACATTTCTTTGAAGTGTTTTGCATGAAAGCGTTATTGCATATTTTGGGAAATGATATTGTCCCTGTGCGTTTTCTTCCAATGTAACTATAAATTTCTATCCAAATATGCTCAGAAGCTGTTCGCTGTCAGAACATGAAATTGACTAGTAGATAAGCATACATAAAGGTGGTTATTTCCACAGAGAAATCAAAGGCACAAAACAAATTAACAACATTCTTTGACTTTAAATACAGACAGCTATATGGGTGGCAGGATAGGTGGTTTTGCTTTTTAAGGTATATTTCCTTAAGTATGAGCTTGAGTTTAAATGTCCCCAGCATGAATTTGCATCTGACTATTGATGTTCTTATCAGTTGTTTTATTACAGTTTGTTCATGAAGCTCTATCTCATATCTCAAACTGTGATAGATCATTAATTTTAACTGTCTAAAAGTTAGATAGATAGTATAAAGTATGTCATCTACCTACCTTGATAGCCTAGGGAGGAAGTGAAGCAGCTCCCAGAGGTCATCATCCCATGTCTTGAATATGCAATATCTCATATTCTATAGCCATCTTCAAATGGAACAAATTGAAAGCCCTGACCTGGTGACTAGAGGGAGAATGGAGGCCACCTAGCTTGGATGAGGTGCATGACTTTTCATAAGGCTAAACATAATTGCATTAAATCCCGTACAAAAAGCACTGAAGATATCTAACCGAGACTTGTTTTACACCAGCAAGTAATTCACCCCAACAGGAGCAAATCAGTGCTTCACAGCAAAGGCCTTACAATTTTGTATGCTTCAGGCTAGCTAAAGCCTTTTGCTCTGGACTGAACATCCCCATAATCGGGGATTCATCTGCCTGAGCTCCAGATTTCCTTTTGAACATGGCATGGTTTGGTTCAATATCAGGACTTTAATATGTAGTAGTTGTGGTTACCATTTGTTATCAGGTCTTCTTATACACACCAGGTCCATGTGATGAGTGAGTGGCTTTTTAGTCAATGTCTATATTACCCGAATAGGGCCTTGCAATTACTTTTACTTGGTATGTCAGTAGTTAACATACTGAATAAAAAGGGTAGGCACTATATGAATCAAATACTGAGAAGGCAGCAGAGAAATATTTGCATCCTGCCAGCAGCAAAAGAATCCAGCTGGGAGGAGCTCAGAGTGGTACAGTAGAGGCAAGATGAATATATAAAGGAAATTTGATAGAAAATTTTATTATAGCAAATTTGCTAGTGGTTTGGAACCAACTGCACTGCAAGAATAATTGGGGAATGCACAATGAATGATATTCAGTGAGCTTTTGACTCTGCTTCTTTTTTCAAACCATCTCTGAGCTATTAGAAAATTTAAAAATACGTGATTTAATTAAAAGTATTTTACACATGGTTGAGAAGATAAGGGTGAGTTGTAGGGAAACACTGACCCATGCTAGCTTCAGGCAAAGCTGGTGAGACCTTTGAAAGCTTTCTAAACAATGCGTGTGTACCTCTTCACATAGTATATGTGTAAAAAACCTTGGTTAGTTTCCCTTAGTGATAAAGACAGAATAGATATTTCTGGTTGTTGAGTATGTAGCTATAAAAGATTTCCACAATTAATTTTGGATTTTAAAATACCTTTTTGATTAACATTCTAAAAATATATGATTTTAATGATCTTCTTGCACTGAACTGATTTACTGGTACTTCGACACAGGCAGGTTGAACTTTTACAAAAATTTTTTTATGTTGGTAGGCTGTTTTTGCAAACTATCCTCAGGGTTAATTGCCTAATTATTAAATTATTAAAAGCATATTTATAAACTTGGACAGAACATATCAGTACTTAATTGAACTTTGTTCAATATTTTGTATCATATTCTCAGCTGCTTTAAGGCACACGGGACATGCAAGTGTATCTCTTTTTACATCACTGAGCCTGGATCTTTATATTCTTTAGAAATTCTGAGTCATCAGGCAAAAAACCCTTTTCTTCTTTCTGCAGAACTGTGCTTCAGACTATCAGATACATCCCCGGCACTGAAATAAGTGAAATAAGTGAGAGTTCTGTTGAGTGATTGGTCCGATAACAGCAAGGAATGTTTTAAGAAGAAAAAGCTCATAGCTGGAATTGCAATCATTGCAGTTACTGTGAGCTGGTCTTAAAGCAGATAGATTGAACTTTAATCAATCAGTATGTTTTTCCAGATGGCCATAAGTATGTGTTGTATAATCTGTGTTTTATGGAGTGTTTGTTTCTTAACTCCCGAGGTAAGAGTAAATTAAGACATAACCCTGAAATTAGTTTAAAGAATACAAATGCTGTAGACTATTTTGCTTTCTAATACATAGATAAAATATTGCTGAAAGACAGTAATAGCCTGCTTTTCTCCATTTCTGTCATATGGACATGTATGGGTGTCTGTGAACACTGTGCTGCCAGCACCTTCATTACTTATTCATCAGCAGAAAAGCCACCAGACTATCGGGTCTAAAGTTAATCAGCATTGCCCCAAGCTTTCGTGTCTATGTGCTTGATGTTAGATAAAAAAACATCAATTCTAAGAGCACTGGTATAGTCCTTGAACTCAATGGATCTCTGCTGGTCTACCACTAACCCCACTTTTGGTTAAATCCTATCTGCACCATTGGTGGGTTTCTCTGAGATGAATTTCCCACATGGTCAACCTAGACAGACCTTTGAGATCCTGCAAAACTTCACCTCTCAGGAGCAAGCTGTTCTACAGCCCAGCTAGATTCACTTCCCACCGGGGCAGAGCAGTTCTCCATAGTCCTTCTGTCTCTTTTGGTGACACCGGGTTGGCCACAAAGCATCCCTGGTGGCCCAGGCTGCCTGCCCTGGTCCCCATGTAGCGGATTGCTCCAGAGGATGGGCCTCAGCTGCAAGCCTCAGGATCAGGCTCCAACAGCTGAAGCAGGCAGGCCCAGGCCACATGAAATGCCAGTTGCTCCAAGCAACTTCTATTATCCTCCCTCAGGAAGGAGCAGATCTGGAGGGAGCCTCATTGTATAACACCAGTATTAGCAGGGGGATCAGAAATGCCCTAATTCCTAGAGTAATTTGGGGTTGTGTAACACGGCGAATGAGCTTTGCTTTAGCACATGCTCTGAAGCAGGAAGAAGGCACTTGGGGGAACGACATGAAACACGCTACGACTCAGATGGAGGCGGTGGATTAAGTGGGATTTTAAAACAACACAAGCATTAGCCATAGTAGCAGCAGAGCGTACCAGAATGTACTGCCTCTCTATCTATGTCTGCAGGAAAAATCAACAAAGCAAAAATCAACTGTGAAGGAACAGGACAGCAGAAAGCTTCAGAGGGCTGAGAATATGATGTTCAAAGATTACAAAGCCTGCAAACTCCCTTTTTACAAGGTTGATCCTTTCAATATTGCTACCACTAAGTGCCTTATCCCCAATGGCTCCCCCACAAAATGAGTGCATTGCTTAACATTTTATTATTCAGCATCTTACTAAGTGGAGCATTTCCTTTATGCCCCACTCACAGTGGGAAGCAATAAAGACTCAAAAGGAAGGGAACAAGGACAATAACACAAAGGAAAACTTAAAAGGGGGTATTTTTTTCCAATATGAACTAAGAACATCTAGCATGGTGCCCTTCAAAAGCCTTATAAGTCAAACAAACTTACAGTAGAAAGAAAAAAAAAATGAAACTAGCTAATCATCTGTGTGCCAGGAGGTCTTCTAGGAACATTTTGTGTGAGATGCATATGCCCCTTCTGAGCAAGATTCAGACCTTGCTTTGAGTCATCTTCTGGAAATTCCTCCCTCTCTGCTGGCTGTACAGAGAGGGTAAGATAGGTCTGCTCCTCATGTAGGCTTCTGTTTAGGGACCTAGAGCAAGGAGGGATGAATCTGCAGCTGGTTGATTATGTTCACCAGGGTGAACACATAATTTGCCTCTGAGGACTATAAAACAGAAAGCAGCGTAGTAGGTCAAGACATAGTTACAACTGTAGCTACAACTCTCTGGGGAGCTCTTTATGTTTCTCTGATTTGGCAATAAATGTATGGGAACAACTTGTTTCCCTTCTCCTGCTTTCCCTTCACCTTTTGATTTTGAGTTCTCTAAAGCATAGTCAAAAGATGTCCCTTCTGGACAGATCTGAACCATAAGCACCACCAGGGGCAGAAAAATAAGATCAACATGAAATTTAAAGTCTGGTTTGAAAACAGTCTACCAGCTGTATATTTCAAATTCAACTTACTGGACTCTTGTAAAATATGTCCTGGAAGCTTCAAATGTATGCACTGAAAAATGCACTGTTTTTTTTTTTTTTTTTTTTAAGATGTCTAAGGAGGTATAAAACATTAATTTATGTATTGGGCTACCAGTACATAAAACCTGCTTTTGAACTTCCATGTAACGTTCATGAAGTATGGCTGGTATTTTCTTCCTCCTCTAAGTCATTATGGAAAATCTTCAGGACTGAGCAAATTTTTCCTCATACTACCACATTCTGAAAGCCAATATCGGAGAAATTCAAAGGACATGAATGGAAACAAGACTTGCTTTCTATACTTAATGTCCTGCATCATGTGGCCACTCAGATGTATTTGTGGAAGAATATCTGTATGCACAGAAATAACACCACAAGGACTCTTGGAAGTACTCTTGAAGATTTTTTAAACATATATATACTCACACATATATTTGTTTCTTGCTTCTTTAAATTGCTGCTGAGTTGAACTAAGAATGACTTTTGTCCATTTTCCTTTTCAACTCTTTCTGGGTATATTATTACCTCATCTGGCTTATTATTGTACCTTGTGTTCTTTTCCTTCTTCATTAGAGTTCTGTAAAAAGCATTTTGGCTTTTTGTTAATTTTCTCTCTCTCTCTCTCTCTTTCTTTTTTTCTTTTCCCAGTCTTAATTGTATATCTCTGAAAATGTGTTTCTGAGGTTTTTGCTTTGGCTGGGAGCACAGTAGTTATATTTATGGGTCTACCGTCAGTTTGCTACAGTTCAAGTGATTTTCTGCTTTTTGCTTGTTATGTTTTTGCCTGGACTTGATATACTTTATGAGTTTTTCTGCGATATTGGCTTGTATATCTGGCATAGATAATATTTTGCCTTTCTGCTAATATCCTATCAGAGACCCAAAGAGTAATAATTTTTTCTTCCTGTGTAATGTTGGGAGATTATTTTTTTTAAATGAGCTGGAAAGCTTTATTAGTTTACCAGAAATGAAAGCTTGTAATGAATCCACATGGAATTCTTTAATCATATCTCTGCTATTTTATAACTGTACCTTCAAGTGGAATGTGTTTATATTTGCTGAGGAAAAAAAAAATAGTTCTCTTGTTTAGCATTTCAACATTATGCAGGAATTTTCAGTGCATGGGGTTGCTCATCATTTTTTCAAGAGTACAAAAAGTACTCAGAAGGGAAAGAAGAGAAAGGTGAGAGGTGCTTTTCCAGCCTGAGAAAGGTGAAACAACAGCTACTCTTTGCCATCAGAGATTAAACTTCTGGTAACCTAACTTGTGTACTGTCCCATGGAGCTGGGATGTGGTACTACAACTGACAAAAACAGTTTGTCATTGTACTGAGGCCTTTGGCAAATGGTTCTGTTTAATTAAACTTGCTCTACGTGACAGTATTCCAAGAGATTTTTTAGTCTAACAAGGTTTTTACATCCAAAAATTAGTAGATATCTAGATAGATATTTTTAGAGGTTGCTTTGACATGCACGGCATAATATAAAAATCATACATATCCATGGCTGCTTGTACCTGTGAGATCTCACATGGAGATTTTGTTCAGACAAATATGAACTGAGCCCAGCCAGGTTTGGAATGGTGACTTTGGGCTTATCTTCATGCTGAGCAGCAGCTCCCAGCCAGTCCCACCAAGTCCAGTGCCATCAGAGTTGGGCAATGCTGCACGACACTGAAGTGGTGCCACCTCCGCTTGCACAGTGGCATGTGCCCTCCCTCCTGCAAGTCTCAGTGTGGGCTGGAGGTGGGAATCACTTGTAGCAGACACCCCTTCCTTCTCCCAGATTTAGAAATATACCTGAATTTATTTTTACCTGCGCATACTAGTGCAAGGTCAGACCATATCTTAATTAGAGGTAGGTGTTTTTGAAGACTATGCAGATACCTAATGAGGTATGGAAGAAAGGTGGAAGCAATGGGGTAAGGAAGAAATGTCTTTTAGCATTTGTAGCAAAAGCAGCTTAAAATGGTACAATAAAATAGTGAGGAGAAAGCTTCTCTGAGGGGTCCAGGGAATTTGGTTTCTAAATGTTAGACTTTGTTTTTTAAATACTGGATCCTAACTGATGGCAGATCCTGGTTGCAGGAAGGTGAGCAATAGGCCTGGAGTTTTTCAGCTGATAGATGCCTTTCATAACAAAGCATTAAAGACTTAGTAAAAGATCTAGGAGCTGTCTGGTTGAAAAAATCTAGGATAAACAACCTGAATCCTGCCACTTTCTGATGTGCAGAAAAGGTTCCTCTTCTCCCACATTGCTTTTAGCTGTCCTTAGAATTGCTTAACACAGGGAGAAGCATTAGAGCATCATATTGTTATGAATTTCTTTCACACTGTCACAAATAAGAAGATACGTTTATTTTTGAAAGAACTGTAAGACCTCCTTTAAAGTCCTACAGATTTCCAGATTGCCTGGATAGATTTCTTAGATCATATAGAAATGAATATCTCAGATCTTTAAAAAAAATCCATATATCTTTATTATGTCAGCTGCTTTCTTTTTCTCCAGTTGTCTTGTAGCATATTCATCATTGCCTTTCAATTATTCTGAGTTATTTTCTTTCTTCCTAATGCAATCATACCTATATTACTTCTTTTGACAATTTAAATGGGATGTTTTTCTGCCATTCTCATTGTTTCTGAAAAACACTTATAAAAAAACTGTAAGTGAAGTAAAAAAAAAATAGTTAAGACCAAAGCAGGATCAAATCAGAAAGACAAAGGAAGTGGTAGCTCCCTGAACAGTCTTATTTATTCCTCTATTTATTCACTCCTCTGACACCTTGCCAGGAAAGCTCAGTCTGGAGAGCATGCAAGTGGTAGTAAAGGGAGAGGGTGGTGTTACACCAAAACAACGGATGTGTTGTGGAGAACAAGCCAAGTGCCAAGGGCGGCCCTGCACCTGAAGGGTGGCCAGAAGATGATGCCTACACTTCACAGAGGTTTTGACATGCTGTGATTTAGTTCTGGTGGAGAGCAAAAATGAGACCTCTGGTGGTGTATTTTTTTGTTTGTTTTTGTTTTGTTTTGTTTTGTTTTGTAGGAGAAAACAAAACCATCAGAGAGAACTCGCAGCATAAATGAGGGAATCTTATGATAGAGTTAAATTGTAAGGCTTTTCTCCGCTCTGAGCAGAGCAGAGACTTGAAGCCTGCATGCCTACAGCCCAGCCAAGTGTCGCAAGCTCTTTCAGAGCATGTCTTGCTCCTTAAGCTCCTCTTCCTACAAGCTATACAGCTACAGCAGGAGGCAATGGCCATCGGATCTTACTTTAGCTAACACTTTTCATAATGATGTGGTTTACTCAGATTAAAGCTTTACTCTCCCCCAAAAAGTACAGAAAGCTTTTAATTTGGGTTCTGTCACATTTCCACATCACCAAGTCAGGAAGGGGCCTTCCTGCATCTACCTGGAGCCTGAGTAACAATGCTGAAAATGGTGTTTGACAGAGGGAAAATGTTTCAACCAGCTCAGCTGGGCTCCTAATTTGGTCTAATACATACCCTGGGGTTTATTCCGCATGTATTAAATACATATGTAAATGTCTTTGCATTTTTTGACTTATATGTCACGTTGCACAAGCTGTCTCGAGAAAAAGACGAGAGGTGCAAGTGGTTAGTAGGAGCTGCTGACATGCTTCAGAATTCTAAATAAAGTGTTACTGCTGAAAAGTGTGACAAGCGTGACTTCTGCCCTCCTCAGTGTCTCGGCACTCAATCAGAGACAATTTAAAAGGATTTTCAGGAAGTGCTTTTAACACCAATATCTTTTATGATAGCAACTTGAGCAACCTAAAACAGTTAAAAATCTCTATTTGTATTTCAAAATTTAACCAGGAATTTATTTTTCAATGTCTCTTGATAGTCAAAATGAGTTCTCATTTCATCTCCTTTCAGAAGATTGATAGTGCATTAACATTATATCTAAATTTTGCACAGATTTTGAGATCAGCCTCCCTGTGGACATGGTTTTTACTCAGATTGAAAGATTTCATTTATCATGGCATTTGAGATACCAAGCCCGTTGCACCACTCTAGTCAGGGAGAATTGGGTTCCACTACAAATGGTACACTGTCTGAGTTTTTTCCACTAAAAAAAGGGAAAAAATATGATACTGGAATAAAAAGAAACTTCACTTTTCAGAGGAAATTAAAAAAAAAAAATCACAAACAATACCATAAATTGTAAAATAGCTATTACTTCTAGTACTGTTAACATCACAGACTGAAAGAAGAGAGACAGATCAAGTCCTAACTCTGTGAGAGAAAGAGAAGGAATTTCATCACTTTGGAAAGTTCTTCCAGACCACACTAAGAACTTTTTGTTCCCTGGGGTCTTATCTATTTCCCTATATATTTCAATACTTGATTACAAACAAAGAAATGAACATGCGCTGGAGGGATGCAAACACTAGGCTATGAAGATGAGGGAAAGCCAAGAGGAGACTAACAGATGGCCAGGCATGAAGTCCTGTTTTAAGACACGTACCATCACATTAAGCTACTGTCCTTGTGGAAATGTAAATTTACTCAGAGAAAGAATAATGCTCCCCTGCTAATTTTTCTTCACTCTGTACAGGCAAAGCCTTATTATTTCTATTTCCATTTTATTTCCATCTTAAAATATGTGTTGAAGATAGCTGGATGGGATGTACTCTAGAGATGCCAGATTATTTCTATTGCTTCTGTCCACCCATATAGTCTAGGGATACTCCATTCAAAAAATCCTGCATACACATTTCTCTGTGTCAATGAAACTGAGAGAAAGAGAAAAGGGAGAGAAGGGGCACCAATTTGCTACCAAAGCTAGATGACATATGACTTTCACACCTACCTTTTCCTTCTTCCTCAGCATTCTTGGCTGCATGGGTTCCCTCTCAGTTGTTCTGCCCTTGTGATCATAAGCTTTTCCCTGGACTTCCCCTCTGTTTTTAACTCTCCCTCTTCTCCCACAGCCCCACACACTTCTGTGTTGTGCCCACTGAACTCCAACTTCCCAGACTTCCTCTTCTCCAGAACCAGCACTTTTCCTACTTTTCTCCAAGAACCGAACATGGTGCTTCCCCTATGAGAGAAGACAGACTGCTCTTTGATATGAACAAAAATGTAGGACCCCACCTTGCCCCCTCCAACTAGGCAGCCTTGTGTTCTGCTCAGAGAGAGAGGAAGGCAGGAAGGACTATGAAGCAACCCTAGGAAGAAGCTCCTGACTGCCCATTTATAACCAGTGCTTCGGCTGCCTTCTTCTCATCCACTGAATCCATTTTTCTACCTACCTCACTTTCCCACCCTCCCCCAGGATAGGAGAGAGTAATGCACACCTTGTGAACTGCAGTCTCAGGCTGATGTCCTTTGTTCTCTAATCAAAGTCTTTTTCCCTTGCTATCAGAGGAGAATGGAAGAAAAAATGATGGGAGGAAAATAGAAAATAGATAAACCTATAAGAAAGCCAGAAAGGGATGCACTTCCTTTGCCTGCATCCTTGTCTTAGATAGCACCACAATACAGAGGTGGAGTCCAAAGGTTTTACTTGGTCCCTTAAAGAAGGAAAGGAGGGCAGGGCAGACAGTAGCAAGAGTTGCCTTGATCTATCCATGAATTCCTATCTCCCCAACAATAAAAGGGAATTTGGAGTCCTGCCTCAGGCCTATCAGTTCATAGAATCATAGAATCATAGAATCATGGAATCATTTAGGTTGGAAAAGACCTCTAAGACCATCAAGTCCAACCATTAACCTAGCACTGCCAAGTCCACCACTAAACCATGTCCCTAAGCACCACTTCTGCACACCTTTTGAAGACCTCCAGGGATGGTGGCTCAACCACTTCCCTGGGCAGCCTGTTCCAATGCCTCACAACCCTTTCAGTGAAGAAATTTTTCCAAATATCCAACCTAAACCTCCCCTGGTGCAACTTGAGGCCATTTCCCTTCATCCTATCGCTTGTTGCTTGAGAGAAGAGACTGACACCCACCTCACTACAACCTCCTTTGAGGTAGCTGTAGAGAGCGATAATGCTTCAAATGAACAAACAAGCAGACAAACAGAAAACCCACCTGTCCAGCAATCTGACCAGAGATAAATTTTTGCCATGAGAAGTCAGATTTCTGTAAATGAATTTACTATCATAAGCAGTTATGACAGCATAAACATCCATTTTAAGTGTGTAGTTTCCCAGTGCTGCTACAATC
Organism: Anseranas semipalmata; assembly: GCA_013399115.1. Lineage (NCBI taxonomy): Eukaryota > Metazoa > Chordata > Aves > Anseriformes > Anseranatidae > Anseranas > Anseranas semipalmata. Next base: position 220,944 of record VXAA01006213.1, on the reverse strand, counting down.
CCACTGTACTTTTCCTATAGGAGCAGTCACTAACCTGTGAGTATATGTGCCTGAAAGTGCTGTCTCCTTGCTGTTCTTTCAGGCCCCCCTGCTACTGGTGAGGCTCAGCACATCTCAGGAATGGGGTACCAGGGAGCAGATCTGTGGGGCTGTGTCTGTACTAATAAACAGGAGAAGGCTCCAGACCAAACCTCGGACATGGGTCATGGCTTAGATCCTCCGTGTGCTGCTTAGTGCTGGCTCCCAAGAGCACTTAGGAAGAGCTGACTGGAGTGCTCCAGACCAAAACTAGGGAATAAACTACTCTCATAAGGGCTTTGAGTCATCAGGAGATCCATGCTAGAGCTCAGTCCCTTGACGTCCTTGTTTTTAGCAGTGTAGACATACCATAAGAACCCAGTCCTATGCAGACTCATTTCTTCAATAGCCATTTAGCCAAGAGGGCACCAAAGACTGTGTACTCCAGACAACCCAGTATGCCACGTTCAACAAATGGTCTTCCCAGTGATTGGAACTCTGCAGAATAAAATCTCCCACTGCTTTACAATTCCACAATTGCTTTTCAGTCTGGTAATCAACAGTCTTTCACAGATTTCTCTTCAAATGCACTTCTAATGGTACTGCACATATTTGTTCCTTCATAATTGTGGGTTTCTATAAAGCTTAATGTCCCCTTTCTAATTTTTTCAGCTGAAATATGTGAAGAAGATCTGACATGGGTAGGGCTGGTAATTTTATAAACTCAGCCTCTAATTTTCACTCAGGAATCTATGAAGTAAGAAGTGTCTATTAAAAAAAATAAAGGAGAAGGAAAAAAAAAGAAAAAGATGAGCTTCTACTGTTCTTTTAAAAACTGTTTTGTGTCTTTGTGGCTATGACACTGCCAAAATCCTCTTTTCACAGTAATGTTAGATAGATTTTGAAGTGTTTCAAATGGTCATTGCTTTATCATTAATAAAAGTATAAAAGTATATAAGAGTTCATCGATATTCAAAGGGAATTTAATTTTGGAGTTAACTGCAAAGTTGGTTCAAAGTTTACCTTAGGTTGGATGATTCATTAATTTTTTATTATTTTTTTTCCTTCTATCTATGAAAAACTGGTGAAATATTTACGGCTAAGAATAACTAGGCACAGTCAGCCAAAAAAAAGATGTTTCTTGGACTGAAAGTCTTTATGCAAAGAAAGAAGATAAATTTTCAGTATGTAAAGCAATTCTTTACCTTATTTATTATTTTCTTATTTTTCTCAACAGTTCCTCTTGTTATCTGCTGTAAGAAACACATTCCTTTTCATAATTATAAAAGCTCACGTTCTGTTTTATTTCTTCTTAAAAGTGCATTTTAATGTAAAACCCCTTGGATGTCTATGATGTGTACAAGTATTAACAAATTCTAAAATGATAGAGTGATAACACATTTGATAAGAAATCTAAAAATTGACGAATTGGAAACTGTATTTAAGACCCTGAGTGTATTGGAGAAGCAACATAGTACAAACACCTCGTCCATTAAGAAAGACCAGAAAAATTAAGACCCTAAGTACAATATTGGAAACATTCTCCCATACAGCACAGAGTACAGAAAAATAAATGCAAATTCTAGAGAAAATTGCAGGGTTGACAAAGCATATGTCAAAAGTTCTGGAATATCTAGAGTACAAAAAGCCAAAGGAAAAAGTAATGGAGAGGTTATAACATGTACAAAACTGTCTGCAGTAATACAAAAAATGGACAACTGATGAAGATCTGATCACCTTTGATAGACCACATAAGCAGACCAAATAGAGGCTATCCAAAGAGTTATTTCTTTAGTACTTTGCAACAATGGCAAGAATTGGAGCAAGCCAAAAGTGTGTTCTGTACTAAAAGAAAAAAAAAAAAAAAAAAAAAAAAACTATAACTGAAGTGTCACTTTCTAAACAAAAAATAAGAGACCTGGAAAAATGAGGCTGTGATAGGAATGACTGCTGCCATCTGCCTTCTGTTTAATGGATAAGGTGAGAAAGGAGGGAGGAGGTTAAGGCTTAACAATGCTTTTATCCAAACCCACAGGGCATGCCTAACCTGAGCATGTTGAAACTTTAATACCACAGTACACCTATCCAATTGGTGAAATCTGGAAATGATAAGTAATGTTTCTTATCCAATCAAAACTGAGCAGGTATTTTTCTAGGTAGCGTTGAAATTTGAGGCAACTTGGCATTAACATTGTAAGTTGTAAAATGTACTATAGCTTCATGCAGATTGCTCACTGTTATGGCTCGTACAGAAAATGGTAGCACAGCACCGTTGATAGCATTTCAGGTGCAGATGCAGATTCAGATTCAGATTCATGTAAAAGAATGGCTTTATAGTAATAAACATAAATAGTCCTTGTTTACAGGGTCTGGTTTTGAATAACCAGTCCTCCACTCCCTCTACTGTCTCACTGCTGAAAGGGGACATCTCATACTGTAAACACATTATAATTGCAAGCCCCCAACCACATATTTCCTCAAACATTATATGAAGTTAGGAAAAATAAGTCTTTTTAATTGAATTTTTTTTCCACACAGGAATTAGAAAAAATGCCCCTGAAATCAAGGTGTCATTATTCGTCCTGTTTCGCAAACTGTAAGTAAATATTAAGCAATCAGTATCTCCTTTTTATTTCTATAAGCCTTGCATTGAGTAATGCTTAGTACTCTATTGGATCACATCAGCAGACATGACATGATGTACTGTACATGTCAGATGTATTTAATTTTTCCACGCATTCTGTGGGTGGCTGAGGAACAAGCACATTCCAGGACCTTGAAAATCCTTCTTGTTTAGCAGAAAGGGAGGGTATTTTTTTCGCAAAACCTTTTTCCAGTTATCTTTCAGTATTCACCCTGAAGGACAATAAAGCTACAACAGAACAAGAGGATTTTTAAAGGGACCAGACAATAAATCAGCCAAGTGCTCAGATGGCAAGAAAATAGATCAGCTCCACCCATTGCTTGAATGATAAACTGACCTCATGAGATATGTAGAACAGGTTAAAATTTTTCAGAAAGCAGTTGCATTGGTACAGTAAAAAGGCGCATGTATGTTCTAGTCATTACACTTTTGCTAGCAAATACCATATAATTCTATAGCTGAAGCTTCACATTCAGCTTAATCTGCAATACCTTTTTTTAGCGATGGAATCAGCTGGCTTGGTCATACAAGGTCAGGACTATAAGTAGCTCCAATGAACTCTGGAATGTATTTTCCAGTAACAACATCTGGCTATTGAAAACTCCACTGACAGCTGCATTGGTGGCTGCTAGAGGCTATCTTCAGGTCAAACTGCTGTAGGGCTGGCAGAGCCCTCCTTTTCACCAATGAGATTTTCTTTTTCCATCCCTTTTCCTTTGAATCTGGATGATATCAAATTTTCAACCTTTCCTTGGAGTCGTGAAAAACATGTTCACCATGTTAAGCTATGAACTCATGTACGACTATAGTTGAGCAATAATATAGTTGAGTTTGAACAGTTGAATATAGTTGAGTTTGCAAGATATATGTGTATATATTTTTACCTTGCAAAAATGCATCCAATAGCCAGATTTATATTGCCTTATGAATCAGGTAAAGCAGCTTGCTCTGCTATCACACCAGCAGATCCTGGGATAATGCTAGCTACCCTGAGAATTATGAATCTTTCCTCGTCTCTCCCTCTTCCAGGAGAAAATAGGTTATCTCAGTGCCTTGCAAGGTGAGGTTCGGCTTCAGTTTGTATGTCCCCAGAACAGAAGCAGGGGCTAAGCTGCATCTCCTCTGAACCTCCCACCTTCTTCCTCTTACCCACTACAATATACTGGTGATAAGATGCCTTGTGTATGCTGCTTTTGCTCTTCTCCCCACAACTGGGGAGAGCAGAAGAGGAGCTGAGTGGAGGACTGAGGCATGGCACAGTTGAAGACAGGATATGACAATAAAATCTTTGAAGTGTCTTCAAGGAAACTGACTGTTTAATATTGTTGGCTTTGGTTTTGTTTTTGTGTTGTTGTTGTTGATTTTTCTGCAAGCACAGTTGGATTTTACTGATTTCTGCTGTCACTTACTTCAAGAGCTTCAGTCCATTCCTGTCTAATCTGGCAGAAAACACCAAGTTTACCAAGCCACCAGCAACAAGGCTAATGTACAAACTGAGAAGCTGCATGTAATGGTGTGCAAGTACATACAGCCCTACACTCCAGCTAATTTTACAAAAGTGGAGATGATATTGGGACACCAGTTGGTATGTACAGAGAGTCAAACTAAATCTGAAATAGTTATTCTGATTCAGATCAGAATCCTGATCATTGACTGGAAGGATGTCAATCCTTTTCTGACAAATTGATTTGCTTTGACTTTGTCCATGTCAACCAGGAAAGAGATTTCACATCTTTCTGTTTATTTGGTTGCGCTTATTCCTAAATTTCTGTTTAATTGCTCTGGGGTAATCATCTCATTGGAGATCATTTCCAGAGAATGCAAACTGAAGTGATAGGTACCAGAATAAAAGCTCTTTCCAACATGAATTAGGAAAGATCATAGGAAATGTTAGCAGTTGTGTTTCTCGGAGAGGGTGAAACTTAGACAACTTTTTCCAGTTGTCTTTAAAGTATGATTAAATTGTTTTGCATAGCTGAGAACTGCAGGAAGATTGCTGCTTCTGAACACTTTACTAGGAAATTGTTTTAGCTAGAACATTAGTTTTGAAAATGTTCATTTGCCATTAATTCTGGAAATGCTCACACCCAACCCTCAGTGGGTTTTAGTGTTTGCAAAGGGCTCAGTCAAACCATAATAAATGGAAAAATCTGAGTAGTGGAAAAGTCTCTAAATATAATCAAGTGTATCCTTCTTTGCTTACTCAGAGGACTTAACTACCATGATTCTTAAAAGAAACACAGACAAGAAGTATACCAGATAAAATCCTATCCTATCTGAAATCAATGACAACTTTGCCTTTGACTACAACAAAACCAAGGTATCAGCTAAAAGGCATAAATAGCATCAACAAAGTAGCCTTGACTTGCTTCCATTTATTCTCTGTCATCCTTCCCAAAACAAATGTGTATTTCAAATTAAATTTTAACTCTGAATAATAATTTAGCATTAGCAGGGCCTGATTGTAATCTCACTTTATATTTACTATTGATTTTGTGTAATTATTCATGATACACAGGAAGACAAGAATTGGATCATTTCAACCCAGGTCAATATTGTATTGTTGAAATCAGTCGGAACGGGAGGTTGCCATAATCCAAAACTTATTAAGGAAACTGTGATTTTTTCATTTACTTGGATGGGTTTCATTTTAGATTCTTGTTGACGACCAAAGGGAAACTGTTGCTAAAATATAAAAACCTTTTCCCCCTTTCTGAATGAACATTTAAACTTTATCTGGGTAATAGGTTTACTTTTTCTTTCCTTTAAACTCAACAAAGTCTTTCAAAAATGGAGTTGCTGTTTAACATTTCCAATGATAATCTCTTTCATACAAATGAAAATAGTCATGTTGTATAAATGACCTTGAGTTATTAAGGAAAGATGACTGCAAATGGAAAAAAAAATCCATTTGCAATACTGAACGTAGGCAGCATTTGTATCTGGCAAAAACATTTTGTATGCTACTATATTGGCTTTGAACTTATTTCCCATGGGAGTAGATGTTGCTCAAGAAAACAGGTGTTTCAGTATAGTAGCTGGAGGGCATTATTTAAGTAAGTTTAATATTATTTGTTTAAGGAATCCACTGAAGGTATCTTGCACTTTGTTTTGACACAGTTCAGCAGAAGTTACTTATTAGGATTTAAATAGACCATGATTTCTAATTGTAAATGCCCATGACTGCTACATAAATCTGTTTAGACCTGCCAAAAATTTAAAACTGTATCAAGACATCACATTTTCCAAGCTCCAGTTTTTATGTGCTCCTTTTCTCAAAACTCTGAAAAAGGCATTAACCCTTTGGTTAATCCTTTCTGGGATATCTGACCAAGGTAGCTGCAGTCATGTTGGCTGGCACCCTGCTGCTGACTCCCAAGAGCTGTGCTCACTCTGTGGACAGTGCTCACAATCTAGGCCTCGGGAATAAGATTCCTCTTACCTAATTCCAACATCTCTAAGTTAGACAGAGGTCAAAGGTAATCGCTGCAGTCCCTTAGAGAATGAAAAGGATGGACATCTTCAAAGCGAGATTCATCTGGTACAATGAATTGCTGCTTGAGCTTCCCACCTTTCCATGACTTACAGAGAGCTTCTTCACCTAGCATGCTTTCTGAAGCCAGCTTTTACATGGATAGTGTTAGGGGAGTTAATCCCATGGCTGTGACTAATGATTTACAGAGCATGCCTGCACAGGTGGGTACAGACAACTCTTAGTTCATCATGTCCTCACTGCTGCTCAGTCAGCTAGCTCTGAAGAGAGGTAAAATGAGCTCAGGTCTGCCTGCACCTGCCTGGGTAAGTCATGCCCTTGGAAGAAGGGAAGTAAGTGGCCAATTGCTGCTTTCAGTTCTACCCATGCAGATCTGCTGAGGTCATCCCTAGGGGNAAAAAAAAAAAAATCAATAGTAAAAGATAACAGAATTACGTCAAAAAATGCCCTCTTTATGACCCTGAGTGTGGAAAGAAGAAATGGAGAAGGTAGGAGCTGTGTCCCGTGAGATATAATTAATAAATATGTGAGACTAAGACTTCTTTTTAAAAACCATTAGGCTGTAATTGCACTGAAAAAAGCCATGTTCCATAAAATCAGCTTCTGCACAATAGCAAGTGCTCTCCTTCCCATACACAGACCTCTCTTAGTGTAAAGCATATTCAGAGGTGTCTAGGACAGGAGTTAAAATACTTATTTTCAAAACTCTCTTCATTTTATCTGAGTGCCAGGAGTTCTATTTTTATAGTGAAAGTAAGCACAATAACATGAGTGAAACTTTTTAAATGACATACTTGTGCACTTTAACAAGCTAAGCGTATTGAAAGTGCCTGGTAGTGAAATTTGCAAAGAAAAATACAGAAAATATTTTCTGTTTGTGCTTAAACATATGGTTTTAAAGCTGGTATGTTTGCATTTTTAAAATGGTATGTTTTGCTTCTGAGTATAAATCTTTTCCTTTTTTCCATTGGAGATTAGGTAAAGATGAATTAATTCTGGAGGCAGATCTCTTATCATTAAGCCGTTTACCATCAGACTTTTGGGTCTCTTAACAGAGAAAAATCATTCACTTGATTGAGTAAATCTTGATAGCACTATACCTCCTTACAAATTTTCCACTTTCCTTTTTCAATGTCGTCACTTAATTGGATGAATAGCACTAATGAAATCTCAAATTCATGAGGTATCTGTTCAGCCACCTGTTGTAAAACTATTTAGGGGTATAAAATTAGGGGTTAATTCTAAAATACCTGTCTATAAATGCAGCTTTATATTTTGACTCCAAATATGCACTCTGAAAGCAATGCATTGTTGACATAAAGATCCCAGTCAAGAACTGTGGTGCTGTGTGATACCGTTGATGGAGGCCAAGGAGTGACAAGGAGTGAAGTTCCTCCAAAAGAAATAGCCCGGTTACATAATGTTTGTTTTACAGCCACACTCAACTGAGGTGGAAACCCCGTTCTAAGCAAACAGATAGTAAGATGTAATTACCACAATTTATGTCACCAAGAAAGCAGAAAGTAGTTGAGGTAACATTGGCATGGAAGCACAGTGGAAGCAGTCTAATTGCAGAACCTCTCTGCCATAACTCCAATATTCCAGACTAACACCCAGGTCCAATTGCACTGGTTTGCAGACCACTGTCAAACTCAGGACCATCAGCATCAATACTGTTATGAAGCACCAATTGAGTTTGAATTGTTGTTTTATCCAGCTAGAGATTCCATTCTGAGATTGTATTTGCTTTCTGGAGCCAGAAGACTATTGTTGATATTTTATATATATTTTATATTCTATTTTACTTTATTCAGGTACACAATGAAAAAATATTTTGATTTATTATTATTATTATTATTATTATTATTATTTAGAACTTTTCACCTAGTTCTTTACCTACATATTTTTGGATTGTTTGGAGCTTGGTATCATGCCTATCTTTCTCTCTCCTTTCTTTGCATATTTACCACAGATTTACCTACCTGCATCTAGAACAGGCCTCACTATAGTATATAGACATGCATACAGAAATCACAAAATCACAGAATCACAGAACCATTTAGGTTGGAAAAGACCTCTAAGATCATCCAATCCAACCTATAATCATCCAGTCCAACCTATAAATCAATATATGATTAATTTTTCCAAGATGGGTTCTCTTCCCTCACTCTTTTCTTCTGCTGTGTCATCATTGCTGACACAAAGACATCATTGTTCATCATCAGAAACAGACATCAATGTAAAAGTTTGTCCAGCTTGTCTAGCTTACATATTTAACTTGCTTCTTATTTTGGTTTCCTAGTGAACTCATTCTATAAAATTAGATGCTTATCAAGTCAGGAAAAAAAAAAAAAAAGTAGGTGCTTTCAAAGACACCAGAGAGAATTAATGTCCATTAAGTTTTACGTATCTAAATTAGACACCTACTTTTGTCCATTTACTACCCAGAGAACTTTGGTGCTTATGGTAATGCTTCCCTAGATCCCTAAAAATTACATTCCTAATCTAGCCAAAGGCAAACCTTATTAGTGGAATTAATGTGACCTGTGGTTAAATATCTGCAATGTAAATATCTACATCTGATCCTTTGCAGAGATCTTCTTGAAGAAACTATAGATTGCATGATAGGAATGCCTACTTCTCTTCACTGATTATAACAAACAATGATTATCTCAGAAGCATGTACCAGCAGAGTGCAGGAACTGAAATTCAACTGTGGTCTTTATGGGAAAGACTTCAGAAAAAGTTGGACTGTCCTTTAAATTAAGAATCATCCTTATTTATGCCGAATGCAACTTCTTGTGATGGTTATTTTGCCCAGAGAGGCTGTGGAATCTCCCTCCTTGGAGATCTTCAAAAATCACCTGGACATGGGCCTGGGCAACCTGCTGTAGTTGTCCCTGCTTGAGCAGTGGGGTCAGACCAGATGACCTCCAGAGGTGCCTTCCAACCTCAATCATTCTGTGATTCTGTGATTCTGTGATATTATGCAATAAAAAATGCAGCTTAAGATCAAATAAAATATTTTCAGTATTATTTTAAATCCAGCTAACAGTTTGAACAAAAAACTGATGTAGGATCCATCATGATTTCTACCTGTATATCCTTGCTAGTTACAGTTGTCTTGTTAGACTTTCTTACTTTTATTATTCATGGAATGCTTATCTTGCTGTTACCTGAAAAGATCTGATTTTTTAAAGTAAGGAAAACATCTGAAGAGCTGTTGAATATCCTGAGCTTCTTCATTTTGCTGGAAGATAAAGGTACTCCAAGTAGATTCAGAATCTTACCAGGTAAAGTCCACACAGAGAAAGAGAGGTAATTTGTCTCATTATCATAAATCTCAACAAATACTTTAACTATCTGATGTATTTTTCCTCTCAGCCTTCAGTTTGCCTAGTTAAGGAACCAAAGACCAGTTCCACACCAGGGGACTTAATGCAGTGAGAATACACAAATTTTTGGTCTTTGGACTCAGGAGTGGAGATCGCGAGCCCAAATAATATATTTTAAAACTTTATCCAAGGATTTGGTATAGCCCAGTGCTTATGAATGGAATTCACTCACAAGAGCCAACACGCTGACACCTAAACTAACCCCATAGGAAATGCCAGAGAGAAGAATGTGTCTGAGATTCTCGCCATGGCCTCTACCATGATATTCATATTTCTGTTTTTTTCCGACTGGAAATACCTGGTCTGATACATCCTAAGAATAACATGCTAACCTGCTGTCTCTGGAGATTTGAGTTCCTAGTTTAATACAGAATCCAGCCATGAATTATAATGGAACTTCTATGCATTTAGCAGAAGTTCAGACTTGAAATAGCAATTATGGATTAATATGTCTGGTAGAGCTATCCCTGAAACTGTTCACAATGGCTGTAGATTATTGTGGGATATGCTGAGATATTGGTATGGTCTAAAATCTAGAGCTTTAAAACACCATCCAACCCAAATATGTAAAAATTTACTCTGAGTTAACACCATCAATGTGCTATTTAATAGCATTGCATTAATAGAGTTGGTTAGAAAAAAGGAATTTCAATGTATTTATTGGAAAAGTAAAAGTAGGCAGAATTATCACCTGCATATATTTTATATTCCAAAAGCATCAGTGCATTAAGAAAAAAGTGTAGAAAAATAAAGCAGACCAAAAGTGACATCAAATAAGAAGTAAATAAACATTCTCTTATTGGAAAAATTTAGTTTCATATAGACAAGGTGTTCTCAAAATTTAATTTGTTAATCTATTGCAACAGCAAATCTTTCACCTTCTCTTAAATCTTTCTCTTTCAATCTTTCTCGGTCATCTTTCTATAGGTTACTAGGAGAATATACTTAGCCTTTTGCACAAAATGTGAAGGCTGCTGTCATCCCGATTTTGAAACTCCATGAAATCATAATTGTAAGAGCAAATATAACCTTGTTATTAAGAAAATAACTAGTTAAAGCCTCCCTGAAATCTTCTCCACCCATCAGTATAGGATATATCAAGTTTTTCACATTCTTTGTCAGATTTATTTGGTTGTCAGTTCAGTTACTGATGCAATTAAAAGGCTCTATGTAAGTATTACATTTCTGACAGAAAAAAAAAAATCTATTTGTTCACTTCACTCATTCATCACTGTTTTAAAGACACTTTTTGGAGTTTGGTTACATAGCAACATTCCATTCAAACATCCCCATGGGCAAATTTTCTATAGTTGCCAGAAATGTATCATTCAGCAGGTGATGGTGGCAGTTAGATTGGGTGTTCTGGTGAAGTAATTTTGTTTCAGTGAGCTAAACATTCATGCACACACAAATACCAAATTTAAGACCTTAAATTACTGGCAAATTAATGTACTATATGTTTATCAGTATGCTTATTAAAAACTGATTAATTATAAAGAAAATAATTTCTTCACATCACAAAAATGCATTCAATATCTATGAATGTCCAGGTAACACTGGTATGGATTGGTAGAGATTGCATTGGTGTTAATTGGGTCAAAGTAAATGCATAGGAGCAATGAAAATAGAATGAATCACTCAATAATTATCCAAGATACTTTTATTTTTTCTTTTGATATCTATATCCAAGCAGGATCAATTCATCTCACCTGTCTTCAGGGGCTCAGCTCAGTATACAAGCCTACCAACATCTTAGATTCCCTAGGTTACTTCACCATGTCTTCTGCTACCTCTCCAGAAGGGTGCTACATCTTTGGATCTTGTCTAATATCAGCCCCACAGAGATTTTTTTTTATACCACCAAGGATATTATAAGCAATGCTGGATGCCTATATTTAGGCAACAGTCCTGACCTTCCAGATGTTTGTCTTTTGGGGTGAGATTTGGGGTGAGATGGGGTGATAGTGATAGGACAAGGGGGAATGGTTTCAAACTAAGACAGGGGAGATTTAGGTTGGATATTAGGAGGAAGTTTTTCACTCAGAGGGTGGTGAGGCCCTGGAACAGGTTGCCCAGAGAGGTTGTGGATGCCCCATCCCTGGAGGCATTCAAGGCCAGGCTGGATGTGGCGCTGGGCAGCCTGCTCTAGTAGTTGGCAACCCTGGCCAGAGCAGGGGGGTTGAAACTAGATGATCTTTAAGGTCCTTTTCAACCCAGGCCATTCTATGATTCTATGATTCTATGATTCTATGATTCTATGATTCTATGATTCTATGATTCTATGATTCTATGATTCTATGATTCTATGATTCTATGATTCTATGATTCTATGATTCTATGATTCTATGATTCTATGATTCTATGATTCTATGATTCTATGATTCTATGATTCTATGATTCTATGATTCTATGATTCTATGATTCTATGATTCTATGATTCTATGATTCTATGATTCTATGATTCTATGATTCTATGATTCTATGATTCTATGATTCTATGATTCTATGATTCTATGATTCTATGATTCTATGATTCTATGATTCTATGATTCTATGATTCTATGATTCTATGATTCTATGATTCTATGATTCTATGATTCTATGATTCTATGATTCTATGATTCTATGATTCTATGATTCTATGATTCTATGATTCTATGATTCTATGATTCTATGATTCTATGATTCTATGATTCTATGATTCTATGATTCTATGATTCTATGATTCTATGATTCTATGATTCTATGATTCTATGATTCTATGATTCTATGATTCTGTGATTCTATGATTTATGTATCAACGTGGAGGTGTCTACACATGAACAAAGTTTCTAAGCTATGAAAGTAATTTGAGCTCTACTCAATACAGTGATTAGAGTATGGAAGTATTCAGCTGACCAAATGTAGGTGTCTACTGCAGAGAGAGATGAATATCTCTCCAGATTGTATAGGCTCTAAGAGTTGGCCCAGCTGTCTAAATGTAGAAATTTAGTTCCATACAAGCTGTTCTAGAATATTCTGACTGGCACCTAGCTGCCAGTCCAGAAGGGTTTGGGTTTCTTGTACAACTGTGTCCTATTGACCAGCCCCAAACAGATGTCACAGGCATGTAGAATGACTCCTCAGCATTTCTGTGAAGACATATGAATCAATCCTTGAATCGCCATTGACTACAACAAGAATTCACACATCTATCTCACATGTAAACACTTACACACATTAAAAGCCTACAACCTGGATTGATTCCTGATATATTTAGCCAAGCCAAGTATCTCTCTATAACTGGCAGACAGCAACAGGCACCTTCAATGGGAAATTCAGACCTTCTTAATGTCAGAGATAGTTAGGAGGAGGTACCTATTTTTTCTCAGTGGACAGTCCTTTGTGTGTTGTGGGCAACGTAGATGGTGGGAAAAAAAAAAGTGATGCTGAGGTAAAGGGGGGGTCTACGGGTAGCAGAACGTGCAGAATTATCTTTAAATATCTGGAAAGAAACAAGCAATAATACATGTCACTGAGGGTAAGTGACGGGAACTTAAAAACAAAGATTCAGTTGGAAGTCACAAAAACATCAGTATTTTGGGTCAAATTCATGAGATTTTGTACCTCAGATATTATCAGTATTGAGGGGGATTTATTGATATTTGATTTTCTGCCTAAGTCAAAGATGTAAGTTTTTGTCAAATATTTTATTTCTTCTGCTTTCAGCTATTCAGTGAATGCATAAAGCATACGTACAAAAGAACACACGGACTTAGCACAGAACTGTCTCTTGGTGTATGTTTTGCAAAGGATAAAAAAAGACACTGAGAATTCACATTATGAGAGCTTCCGTATGTGTGGGCTGAGCAATACAAAACAAATAGTTTCCTTTCATTACTGTGTGGGACTGTCATTTAAGGCACAATCTGAAGGGGTATGCTGCATTTGTTCTTTAGTTCTTGAGACTTTAAAGCCTGACAACTTAAATTCAGTAAATCAAGAGCTCTGACAAAGTTAGGAAAAGGCTTCCCTTCTTGCCTCTTTTATTAGGTTTATCAGTTCAGTTATACAGTATTATGTGACTGTCCACTGTATCAGGAGATGCAGAGACAAAGCCTTGATTTAAGGTGATGGTTTCATGGTCTTTGGTCTGAACCTCTTAAAAAGATTAGAAGTTCTTAACCCATTATCTTTAATCCTGTCAGAATCAATCTAAGGTTAACAACATGGTACTTTTAAAATAGGTTCTTATCTTCTTTTATCAAAAATAGAGAATGATAGCACATGATTCTTCTGCTGGACATCAGCTGTCACTTTGGATTTTAGAGATAGTGGGTACTGGGACAAGTCAGGAAATAAACACTACAGAAATAGTAAATATGTAGGATCCACATCTCAGGACCCCTTGACTTCCGTCTTTTTAAGTTACCCCTTTGTTTTCTCCTACAGATCTGAAGCCTTTCCAACCTTTTTTTTAGGTCTCATCTGAAATTGAAAGTGGAATTAGGAAAAGGGCTTATCTAGACTTCACTGTGCTTTAGTCTAACACCAGTCACTCCATCTTCGTCCAGATACATTTGACCTCTAAAACCTGTCAGAGTTGTTATAGCAGTAATAAATGGGAGTTATGATTATTCAGTGTACACAACACACATGCATAGTTTTTTGTCTTTTGAAGATTTGCTAAGTATTCTGCATTTCAATTTGTTTTTGCAGCTACACAGATCAGTGTACCCAACTTTCTTTCCAATATAAAGTCCTTCCTTCACACTTAAGTATAATGTGTAGTAGATGCAAAAGCTCTCTGGAATTCTTGTTAGGAGGATGCAGACACATCCATTGTCATGAAATCTATGATTGGTGGAAAGCAACTACCTGAATGAATAATGAAATAATAGAGGGAAAGTGTCTGTCCTTTTGGCAAAAGTCTGTGTTAATTCTCAACATATCCTCTTCAAAACGTTGTAAAGACCTTAGGTTATCTAATCCTTTAGGTTAGATTCTTCCTGAAGAAAAAAGATCTGAAAAGATTCATATCTGATTACAGCAAATATAATTTTCAGACTACTGAAAGAGTTTCAAAGATTCACCCATGAATACATTTTTAGATACATGTAGTATTTGTATTTACAAAATGGGAGAGGAACTTCTAGCCAAATCCTCCTGTCTGTGCCATCTTCTCCAATGCCTCTAAACTGTACTTGCTGCAGTTGTGGATGAACATGGGTGACAACCTTGGTCCCCAACACTGGTGTAACCATCTCATCTTCTTCTGCAATAACCTCCTATAGCATTGGCAGGAATCACCCAAACACAAAACATCAGAGCCAGGATGCACCACCCACATTCCTCTTTTCTCTAGCAGCAGATGGAATATTTTGGTTTAAGAGAAAATCACAGGTTGGACTGCAAAAGCCACTGATCCGAGGCACCACTTCTTCAATGAAGCTTCTTCAATGGATGAGCAGAAAGGGAACTTTAGGACCCAAAAAGTCATCCTTTGGATTAAGAGAGAGCCAACTGGTCTTAAATTCTATGTACTATCTGCTGAAAACGGAAATGAGTTTAGTTTTTTTCTACAGATCTTTTCAATAAGGTAGGTAGATACCTATAGTCACATGGACACATAAGCATATCTGGACAGGCTTTTTAATTAATAGCTATTTAATTTGCAAAGAATGTTACCATTATTAAAGACAAGTTAATAACAATGGATAAGCCAGTTAATCTCCTTTTATAAACTGCCAACATGTAGTGACATTTTCTGTTTTTTTTTTTTTTATGAGTTTCATCATGGTGAAGTGTTGGTTCTGCTATATAATTCAATCCGTTTTACTGACTCATGAAGGGTGGAGTAAAATGACAAAGTCTTTTGGTCCTTCAGTTAGAACTTTTCATAATACTGAGTGATTATACATTTATCTGCTTATTAACATCATGAACAGGACTATGTGAACTCTTGATCCATAATTACCATTATAAGACTAAACTTTAAAGTACAACAGAACCACCCTGACATGTAAAGATATAGAGAAATATGCTGGATCTGATGAAGAACAAATAAAATTATAGCCTATCATTAACAAGTGAGAGATGGGGGAATCCCAACCATCATGTTATGAAGAATGGAATTCTGGCCAGAGGTTGAGGCTCCATGTAGCAGATAGTACAAAGAAGCCAAAGAGGTATTAAATATTGCTCATCTGCCATAATACAGGAGTACCTATGTTAAGTGTTTCGGAGTAGGAGGATGGGGATCATGTGTCTGCGAGTCTGCTTTCACCCATGCTTTGTTTGCCGGTGAAAAAATAAAGTACATCATATTTCACATGTTTTTGACACTGATGTCATGTAGGGAAGTATCAAAGGTTTTGTGAAAGAGCTTCACCTGGGAGCCTGTGCTGTGTGGCTAAGCCTTGAGGATTGCAAAAAACAAAACGTCTCTACACCACTTTTCTGAGATTTAGGAAAGTGTACTTATTTTATACAGGAATGAAACAGAAGACTTGCACAGTTAATACATGAAAAATGAGAAAGCCCTGCTTCCAAAAAGACCACTCTTAGCTGTTAGATCACTTAGCTTTGGAGTACTTCCCTGTCCAGCTCTTTCACACATCTCCAGTAAGCACCTTTACCACCAAGTAATTACTCAGTATTTTATGATGAATTTTCTGAGGCAACTTTACTGTGCTTTGGGCTAAAACTCATAGTGTTTTTTTTGTTTGTTTGGTTGGTTGTTTTTTTTTCTTCTTCTCACTGGAGCTAAAGGGATTAACAATTACAGCAGGGAAGGGAGGAGAAGAAGAGAACAAGGAAGAAGAAACAAGAATTCAGACTTGATCCTGACATGTTCCAATTTTTGGAAAGGAAAAACTGTCTTGAAGATTTCTAAGTGACTTAGGAACCCAAAGCTCATATTTCAAAGAGGAAGATTTTTAAAGCCAGCTTGACAGTTAAATATTTATATACAGATGCATTGAGCAGCCAGAGAATATAATTATTGAAATCAATAGGAGTTTGTTCTGGGAATAATGCATTGATCTGAAATGAGTCAGGGTGTCTAAGTTTATAGAGTTCTTTCACTGTCCATGTTCTTACCGGTCAGCACAGTATAGCAACCAGCTCCACTGACTTGTGCCCAAACATTTTCAAGGTGCAATCATCATACCCAGGGGTAATGTTTTCCTACATACCACATTTAATTATTCCAGAGAAACTTAAACAGCGTAAATGGGAAATAATGAAAGAACTATTCTGTCAGAATGGCTGTCAGCTTGGCACTAAGATACATTTTTGGGCAGCCAAAGTCAATTAAATGTCATTGGTGAGACCCGAACCTAAATCTTTCTAAGTGATCAGGTAATTTAAACATTGATATTGACTGAAACTGCAAAGTCAAAAACATTCTGACCTTCTAAGACTTCTTTGTCTTTTCTTTTTCCTTATATATTAGGTTTGATTTTGTGAAAAAGCCTTGTGAACTGAAGCTACTAGGTGAAGGCTGGGGAAAGATTTAGGTTGTCCTAGCTTTTGGTGTCTAAATGTGTCTATATGCAACCTAGGTGTCTACATTTCTATCAGGGAACAATTTAGTGGAGTCTCAGAAACAATTCAGCTGATCAGGTGTATGCATCTGCTTGAGAATAACCTGGATTGACTAGGTCACAAATGACTTCAGTGAGTCTGTCGATACCTCACTCATGTAGATTCCTACACTGTACATATCTTATTCTAGGCAAGATGAAGGTCCTGTGCTCTGAGAAGCCTGAGCATGTAAAACTTTGAATATCTAGGCTTGTCTTCAGTGAAAAGGGACTGACACCATCAGAGGATAGCTCAAATCTTGAGTGAGACCTTCCAGAGACATACGCCTCCTTTGACAAGGAGGGAGGCTATGGTGAATAGGTGCCTAACTTAAGTAGTATGAAACCAGCCTTTCCAGTCTAGAGCTTCTGTGTTGTTGCAGGCTTTTGACAAACTCTTCTTAATGGTTACCTTTGGCTCAAGTGATCTGTGTTTACATTTCTGTGTTGCTGTGTATACACAGTATTGTATGCATGTGTGTACAGGTACAAAATACAAATGTGCTGTTGATGAATCTTACTGGCTTCAGAAAGCATAACTACCAAGGAAAATGGAACTAATGATTTGAATTACATGGTTTTTAAAAATATACATACTGAGAACAAAATAGCAATTCTAGCCATTCTAATTAGCACTTATGAAAGCCTAGTGACTTAAAAGGCCTAGGTTTATTGACATGACACGCCAATTGTGAAAGGGACATGATCTGTGATTCTGAAAAGGGTGCAACCCCTGGTCACAAACGTTTACATTAATAAACGTCTACTCCAACACCTGTTTGATTTTAATTGCTCTGTTATCCAGCCTTTCAGAACAAATGTTGTAGTTCATTCAGCCCAAGCTCTTAGGCCAGCAAGCAAATCCAAGAACTTCAGGTAGTCACCACAGAGGCAGAGGTAAGCAGTCTAAATTCTTCAAGACTGTAAAAGCATATAGAATGAAACAAATAATGAGGAGGTCAAAATTTATGACAGAACCAGCTCAAAGAGGACACTAGGGGTAAGTCTATATAGTAATTAAGAGCAGTTTTGTAAAGCCGGGATCTAAGATCGTTCCATTTATATTATTCCCTTGAGAACTGACTGAACTGGCCCTTCCTGAATTTCTAATGTGGAGGAACCAGGGTGAGAGGAGAGGGAAGTCAACATTCTGGGCATGGGGAAGCATGTTTTCCCTGACAGATCTGGGAGGTCAAGGTTTGTCCAAGCCTCAGGATACTACTGCATGCCTACAAAATGAGTCTGACTTTCAGGGTGACTATGTGAAGGTATACACCTTGTTGTAAACAAATATAAAGAAGCTTCTTAGAAGAAGCTGTTGACTTTGAAACCAGGGTTGACAGACCTAATATTAGGATGACAGTGTAGTATCTCACATGACAAGTCCCACATTATTTGATGTTTTATTAAAGTCCAAGTTCCTGAGACAAATGGTTATCTAAAAATCTCATTTATTTTTTTGTTTAAATGAGAATTTAAGTCTAAGCGAGACATGTTGGCCTCTGTATATACAGTAGATGTAGACAGAGACACCTCCAGAAGGTGATTCATCTCTTCCCAAGATAGGCATCTAAGATAGGTCATACAAATCGCCTCTGGTGATGTTTATTTTCTTCTGCACTAACTATAAAAGAAGTCTTGGTTGACTAGCTCACACTTAAATGTCCGATTTACAGACGTCTGGAAGTCATCAGAAGGCAGTGTTTGAGAGATGCAGTAATAAGGCCAGTTAGCCTGGCCTTCGCTGTGTTAATGGGATGTACACAGCTTTTGGTTTTCTCAGAGACTGGGCAGAGCTCACTCAGTGCCTGACACACCCTGTGAGAGATTATCTGAGGGAATTCCCTGAAGAGAGAATTTTTTATCCTACCTGCAGTAAACCTTGAACAATAGGGGCAAAAATGCTGTAAAGTACTGGGGAGATGTGGTGAATACATAAGGATAACTAGAAAGATAGCTCCCAAGAAACGGAATTTCTTTATCTGCCCTGACCTCAGCACGGGGAATAGCCACAGGTGATAGGAATTCCTCCATATGTCTATCTCCCTGAAAAATGTGAAACCAATGACAAAGAAATATCTGCAATTTCCAGGTATGTTTAGCCTAGGGGTTCAAGTGGTCACAGAAGGTTTCCTTCATCACACCAGGTTTTACAACATGCGTAACAGACCTTCATTCTTCCACTTTAGTTTATGGCTCCTTATACATGACAATGGATACTAGTTGTTAGCCATGTTTATGACAGTAGTGTCCCTGGTGGTTTTAAAGATGAATGGACTATCATCTCAGACTTCACAAACCACTTCTATGTTTCTTGGTTTTTACAGCTAAGATATATGACTTTCAGGGCTAACTGGAAGATGCACCTGCTTTCCCAGGCTTTGAACGAGCAGAGGAGGAGTATATAAACCAAATGAATGAAGGCTTTGGGCAGATTTGTATGGAGATGGTAAAAGATCCTCTAGCAGAGGCTGTGCAACATAACTGGATAGCTTAGTAGTTATCATATTATGCAGAAAGAGTATGTTTTGGATTATCCAATTTACTTCAATCCACTGTTTCCAGATTTCAGTTCACAAATTCTTCAGTGTGTGCAGACTATGAGATAACCATGATAAAAACCTAGTCAAATAAATAATGTGAAATAAATTTGTAATCATCAGTCTGTAAAAGAGGAACTTCCTCAGCTGGCCATACTTGAACAGGACAAATGGTCTAACATTTCTGTTTAGGTGCACATTTGGAAGCTTGAAGCCCAACTCAGTAACTCTATCATATGAAATAATAAGTTCTGGAAAGATCAGCACTGCATAATCAGCTAACCTATTGAACTTAGGAGCAGCAGAAGGCAATGAATGTTTTATACAGCTCTCTTATATACAAGGAGAGCATGCACTGTTTCATTTCAGCACAGTTTCATTCAGTTGTTCATTTAATGTAGACCAGAAAAGCTAGGTTCTGCATGCACCATACAGTATTTCTGGTTGCACACCGTGTATGATCACTATGGTAGGTTTGATAGATTGCATTTATTGTTCATATCCTGATCTGTACATGCATAGTCGGTGCCCAGGTGTCCAGATCCCTTCAAATAGTCCAGTCTATTCTTAGCTGGAGCTATTATGAGATGTCCTTCACAATGTTCTTTGATTAATTATAGCCCAAATTAACCCTGAGTGATTTTAAAGGTATCTGAGATGACTGCTTTAGGTGCATAGGTGACCTAAATGCTGCCAATAATCAATAGGGAAAACCAGACACTTCTCAGGGTGCTGAATCACCTTCCAGATGTATCTTTCTCTGTTGACTCCTCAGGGGCTTGGAGCAATGAAGCTTCTGGCTTGCATGCTTCAGTTAAATGTGTCTGGGGAGGAATTCAGGCCTACATGATCTCTGGCAGAAAAGCACAGAACAGGCCAGACTGCATTCCCTTGATCAGCTTTCTCATGGAGCCCCACAGGGGCATTGGCTACGTGGTCTCTACCAACAAATAGAAGAGGTCTGGGGCCTCGTCCCAAGGCAAGTGATGATAATTGCCTCTCATCTCCATTGCTTTGGGCTTGCTCCCTCTACAGTAGATTTCCCTCAGGCAGAGGCAACTGGAACAGCCCAAGCAGAGATTGGCAGCAATTAAACTGTGTGAACCTTCAGTGCTCAAACTTGCTCCATGGCCCTGGCTGACTTTTCCAGTCTTATTATTGCCCTGTACACAATTATTTAGCTTCTTGAGAAATACCAAAAATAGCAATCTATTATGCACCCAGTCTCTCAATATTAGTCAAAGATGGATATTACGAAAAAAATGCTTCAGGTTCTTTAGTAAAATACCTATCAAGTCTTCCCATCCACCCCTCAGTTACTAGCTACAGATTATTAGTCTAATTCAGAAAGTGAATGGGTATTTGGAAAATGTGCTTTTACATGCTGCTTTCCACACGGAAATCTCAACCACTCTAGTGCAGAAAACTACCTGAATCCACATCCCCTGCCCCCCCTCCTTTTTTTTTTTAAATTTGGTCTGTTTTAATTAGTATATTGACTGTATACATCTCTATATTAACTGTAATTTCTTATGAGTATCTTAGAATTCTTTGGACAAATGCAAGTTTGGTGTTATGTAGTAAAGTGACCAGAAGAGCATTTGAGAAATCCTGCCCATATGCTCTAGACCAGTGTTACTCATTCTGCAGTCACTGGCAGATGGTTCATGAAATATTTATCAAGAAATTGAAAGCAGTAACAACAACAACAACAACATCAACAACAACTTATATTGTCCTGGTTTCGGCTGGGGTAAAGTTAATTTTCTTCCTAGTAGCTACTATGATGCTGTGTTTTGGATTTAGGATGAGGATAAT
>VXAA01006213.1:143765-199292 GCA_013399115.1 Anseranas semipalmata | reverse complement strand
GGGGCTGCCACTGCTCGGGGTGTAGCTGGGCATCGGTGAGCGGGTGGTGAGCAATTGCATTGTGCATCATTAGTTTTGTGCATTCCTTTATCATCATAATTATTATTATTTTCTCTTCCTTTTCTGTCCTATTAAACTGACTTTATCTCAACCCATGAGTTTTACCTTTTTTTTCTGATTCTCTCCCCCATCCCACTGTGGGGATGGGGAGCGAGCGAACGGCTGTGTGATGCTTAGCTGCATGCTGGGTTAAACCACAACACATATATACACACTTATCCACATGCACAAGCTATTAATTGAAAGCCTTTTTCCCCATGAGGGCAGCCAGGCAATGGAGCAGGCTGCCCAGAGAGTTTGTGCAGTCTCTGTCCTTAGAGGTTTTCAAAACCTGACCAGACATGGTCCTGAGCAACCTGGTCTGACCTTTGAAAAGAAGCTTGGGCCACAGAGGTCTTCCAGCATGTATTATCCTGTGACCCAGTTATCCTATATTTATCTCACCGTGCGAGTGAGAATATAAAATAAAGAATATATCTCCAGACATTTAGTCTGATATTGATTTGATTGTAAATAAGAATTATTGGTGTAACACTGCACAAGATGAATCTTGAATCTCATTCAAGAGATGAGGTGGTACTTGGGTTTTCTTTTTTGAAAGAAATTTTACAATAAGTACACTTCACAATTTGAGCTGTTTTATGTAGTTCTGGATAATTAAATAAACTGTTTTTCCAGCATCAACTTTTCTTATTGTTGAAATAAAGAAGGCAGCAAAATGCCTGTTTTTCAGCTGAATGCTAACAAGAATAAATATTTTGTTATGCCTCCTCATAAAGCACTTATTGTATTTCAGAAAGGCCTGATCAGACAAAATGCATTTTCAAATAAGAAAATGGTAGTAAAAAGCAAATTTAAAAAGTTTTGGTAAAAACACTAATCTTAGTAGTTAAACTTGTTGGATTTTTCTTTCAATCTAATTCATGATTTTGAATATTTTGAGTGTTGTTTTTGAACTGGTAAGATCTTGTAAGAATGTTCCAATAGAATAAAGCAGCTTCATCTGGATGGATAAGTTGACTGTGGGTTTCAGTAACTCCATTAGAGCAAGGTTCAGTCAGCTTCAGTTTATTTCCACATCAGATATGTTATTTATATTCCTTTATTTTCAATACAAGAAAATAGTCTATATCCCATAAATGTTTATTTTTTATTGTTTACTTGCAGACTTGTTGCAATGAAGTGGTTCCATATTTTGTTCAACGGTTCATTGCCCAAGTTATTAGAAATGGTCCATTTATTTCAGATTTTTTAGCATATTGTTTAACTGGAAATTGCTTTTTGACACCTTTTCCCGTAGTTTTTCTGAGAATGGAAAATATTTAAAAGGGAATAATTACAAGACTATTGTGTATTCATCTGTTTAATCTCTACACATAGATAAGAATCACACATTCAAAATACTACAGATAATGAACATGACATATCTAAATATAGTGTTTTGAGATCAAAGGTGAAGTATATACATCACCTGGAAGAGACCGTTTTATAATTATGTGGATAAAGACTCTTACAAGAATTCCTGCTTATACTGGTATACTGTCATTGATCTCTTTTATTATAAACGAGTCCTGTGGGGATAGGCAAATTACCCAGGAATATGGAGGAAGAAATGTGCTTCCCTATCTCTGTGTCTTTATCTCTTTTTCTTGTGCAACTGATAAAAATTAATCCCTGATCTGTGAAGCCTGGTGAATCAAGTGACCTACAGTGAGAGAACAGTCAGCTCTGTTCTATGCCCAGAGCACAGCACAGGGAGGTATTCTGAATGCCAAGATTTTGTGAGCAGCAGGAAAAACTAAAAGTTGTATAATTACATGCCACCCGCCTATATTCATTGATTTCAGTGACAGAAAGCTCTGTCCTTCCTCTTTCTGTCCTGAACTGATGCTTGGTGCTGCTGTAAGCACACCAAAGTTTTTCAAAATAGAGGAATTTCCAGATGGTTTGATGGCAGAAGTGGGAAGTCTGAAACTCACACAGCACTTTGGAACTATTTTGTTCAGCAGCAAGTCCATATTAATGGGGACATTATCATCTTACCATGGTACTGGCACAGACCATCAAGCTTGAAGAAGCTGAGTGCAGAGCAAGAACTCTCTGTATCCCAGCAAGTCTGCAAGATGCCTTGCACCACAACCCTGATCTTTAACAGCCCTTCAGAGTAATGCCCACATGGGATTAGAAAATCCCACAGAAAATCACACCACAGCGACCTAGATGTTTCCATATTGTTTCAAATACTTTCCACAGCATATCAGATTCACAGAAGTTCTGAATTAAGACTGACACAGGGATCAAAGAGATCCAGTCAGCATTTTCTATTAACTCCTCAATTTGATAAAAATCACCATGGTTCAGTCTGAGTGAAGAGTGAACAAGAAGTCCTGAGTCAGCCCCTGCAGTGTTAGCTGTCAAATCATCAGTGAAATATTTCAGTCTGTGCCTCTGGTGCTTAACTGCTTAGGAGCTAACAGCCCAAATTCTTCTCTTGTTTTTCATGGGCCAATTCTCCTCATCCCTTACCTATGGACTGGTTGGAAAAAGGTAGTGAAAAGGAGTTTGAACTTGTACAATCAAGCTGCTTTTGCATTACAAGTAGGCCAGAGTGACTTGTACTTATAGCACTGAGAAGTGTAATAAATAATCACTTTGCTGGTGTGCAGTTGAAAAATGAGTTGGCAAATACTTTTCCAAATTCTTCTAAAACTAAACAACAAACTTTCCACAATCAAGGAAAAAATGTTTACTCGTTTTCTGTCTCTAAAACAAAGGTAAAAATGAAGAGACAAGAATATAGCAAGTGCTGAATAGAAAATAAATCATGTTGTAGAAGGCTGTTTGTGAACTCAGTGTGTGGTTCTCCATTGAAAACTGATTCTCTAAAGTTTTTACAGCTCCCATCTTGTGCTCTAAGCTCTGTCCTTCTTTTTAGTCATTACCCCCCATTTTAAAGATTGTGTGGGATAAACTCAAAAATAAATAATTTTTTTTAAAAAAATGAGCATTTTTTTTTCCTGACCATAGTCCAATGGAAACCTTCTATAGGCCTCCCCAGCCAGTTTCCCAGCTCCTGAAACATCTCTGCCAAATTGCAATTTATGTAATTTGCACTTCAAAATGTGGGCACATAACCTCAATGCTCTCAGAGTTGTGGGAATAAACAGCATTTCTCCACAAATCTTCAGGGGAACTTTTAATCAAAAGTCTGCCTGGGGCTGGATGTTATCATGCAACATGAAGAAGCAGGATTGTGATAGATCTACACCCAGAAAGGTTTAATCAAATCTGTTCAGTCAGAGCACTCTGCCTTAGTCACTGATGGGCATACGCAATGCAGGAGTGATGCAAGAAAGTCCTTAAAGAAGCACGGCACTGTCTTGTCCCTTGTGTCAAACTGCATCGGCATAGACCACTGAGACCTGTCTGCTTCTTGATCTTGGGATGATGGGTGATGTGCAATTACTGCCCTTTCTGGTGCTCGCATAAATACAGTGGAGTTAATTCAATATCCTTTAAAATCACATTCATTTGTATGTGTATCCAGAAAGTGTCTTCAAAACTTAGTAACCCACAAATAAAGAATAATAAAAATATTTATCACCATCAAAAGAGTAACCCTGAGGAAAAATCAGGCAGAAAGAAGCCACTGGCAGAGTAATTTATTTATTTGTAAGTTTATGTATAACTACATATGAATTTGATATTTTGAATATTAACTAATCATTTATTAATGCTAAAGAGATCTAATTTACATCTCAATTACACTGGTGTTATTCTGAAATAACTGCACCAAGTTAATTCTTTTGAATCCAGCAATCCATTAACAATTTTAGTCTGGAATTTCCCCAAGTTTACACTATTTTATCTAGGACTGTGGAATGAAGACTCTTGTCTGGAAGAGAGGCTGAAACAACCATAAGCAATTTGCTGTAGTCTGCCAGGGCATCAGAAAGAGATCATCAGTGAAAAGTGGCTTATGTATTTACAGCTTAGAGCAAAAGGAGTGGGGCTGCTTACCTNTGCTACTACAAATCAGTAGCAAACTCGTTTTAAAAAAAAAAAAAAGCTGTTTTTCAAATATCTGGGTTCATCAGGAAGAAAGGAATAGACATTTTACATGAGGTTAAAAGTTGCAGTTAGGCCTAAAATCTCCATCACTGGGAGCTGGTTTCGCCTTGTGCCTTGGTGTGCTGGAGCAGTAGGACTAGTATTATTAATCACACTGTGCTCTGGTACAGCAGGGCCAAATAGCCCTAAAATTAGACGTAAGTTCATTTTCACCACCTAGTTGTAAAATTAATTAAGTGCACCCATTGGACAATGATTGAAACAACATTTATTTTAACATTTTCCACAATTTCTTAAACCAAAACATCTTCTGCTTAAAATACATGGGACGTTGAACTTTTAATAAATATGGCTGTGTTGGAATGTTGTTACACTACTTCACATGTCTACGGTAGGGGATTATTTTGAAGAAATAAGAGGACTCAGGGTATTTCAAATGATTTCTGAGCTGAGTAAAAGAAAACACAACTTTTAGGAAAATAATTCCCAGTAACTCAGGTTTTGGTTTTCCTCCTACAGGAAAAGTACAGGGTAGGAAGGGATAGAGCTGAGTAGGAATTTTCAACAGCTCAGACTTTCAGCTGAAAATAATGATTCAGTCAAGAGAAGCTTTTGCATTGTAAAGATTTGGCTTTCACAGTTTTTTTCTACCTACAGCCTTTTAGGAATTATTTTCAAAATTTGTTTTTCTGTTGTTAATAACATTTGAATTGGTAGTAAAGGTAAGCTTAAATTTCTTTGCAAAAGAAGAAAAAATGAATTCTCAACAATTTGCAGAAGACAAATGCTCTATAGGAGAGTTTCTAAGAATTGAATATGACTGTCTTGCCAAGACCATATGTATTTATTTTTGACTTGTTATTCAGATATATACATGTATTTTTAGAGTCTTTTGGAACATCAGGAGTGCCAGTAGGGCCCCCTCTGCCCCTTTAGCACAAAAAGCCCCACTGACAGTGGGAAGCACTCGACACATGAAAAATGTGGATATGCCAAACCATGAGCTGTAGCCATGAGACATTCCCACTAAAGTTCTTGCCTTTAACTCTCAGCACTCAGACATCGAGCCCCCACAGAGAGCTTGAGAGAAGGCATAAGAGAGGGAGTTTCACCTGCAGCATTTTAAATCATTCTGAGAGGGATAGATTTACAGTACCCCTTCAGGCCAGTGTAAAGGAGATGTACAATCCTGCAAACAGAGACTAGAGTTGTTTTACAAATTGTAAAGACATGGAGACAAAGACACAGAGCAAAGCCAGAAGTGAAATCTAGCCAATCTTGCAAACTGCTTGATTATTCAGGCTCTGAGTAGGAGCTGAGACTTTATCCCTGTGAGCAACCTTTGAACCAATCTTATGTTAAATTTCTGGTTATGATGATGGCTGCATTTCTAAGGAATACAGGTCCTATCAAACTACGGAGAGCACATGAAGGCACAGCAACTTCAGAGGACAGGAATGAAGGAAAAAGCATTGACTTGCTTTGAGAATATGAAACAGATCCTGTATCTTTTATAAATATTTACAGAGTAATTAAAAAAAAAATGGAAAGAAAATACACATCAACAAATGAGGTACATCAAAACACTGTCACTAAAGCTTGCATTTTAAAAAACTTAGGAGGAAGAGAAGGCCAGCTGTAGTCTATAGAAAAGTTCATTAATGTTTTCAAATCACTCATAGGATTTAGGTGCTGAAAGGCATGCTAAATTGGGATTTATACATAATCAGATCATTGAAAAACATACAAATGGCTGCCAGAGTAAAGTACAATGTTCACTTTTGAAATTACAAAAAATCCTTTGTTTCGGCAAGTGAATTGACTAAAGTTTAGTTTCAGTGAAGCATGTTTTTGCTTTGGGTGTCATTATTTAGTTTGGCGTCCTTGCCAGAGAAACCTTTTTACTGACTGCAGTTCCTTCAACTGTTGTTTTTATTCTCCAGCAACTGAAAAAAAATAATAATAATAATAATAATAATTAAAAAAAAAAAAAAAACAGAAAAAGAAAGAAAAAAAATCAAGGCCATATCAGATGCTTCATATTTAAATGAGAACTGCTCAGTGTTTACCTTTAATTTTGAGATGGTGGTGGGGAAGAATTGCAGGGGGCTTGATTGCTTGCCAGGCTTTCTCAAACAGATGGATTTGAGCCTCCATGCTTAAATAATCTGGAAAATCAAGTTGGACTGGTTGAATCAAAGAGCTGGTGAGTGGGTAAAGAAAACATCCATCCATCCATCCACCCATCCATCCATCTATCTAGGCACCTATATCACTCCCATCACCGTGGTATCTGTGCACCTTCACTAGCAATGTCAGGCAGCAGCTCCAGATTCCACACACCACCAAGCATGCCCCTGGCAAAAAGCCAACAGCTTTGCCAGAGATAAAGGATTAGGTATCTTATGCCTGTGCATACTAAGGAAAGGGTTTTTGCACTTTAACAGCTGAGGTTTCTATGGCTAAGATATTCAAGCACACACACATTCTAAATCTCAGGATTCGGTGATAATGAATAGCTCTGAATGTGCAATTATTGTATGGTCACCTAAACCTTATGATTAGCGAAGGGGTAAAACACACATTTCCTTTTATAGTTAGGCGGAGGTAGAACGTAGTGTTTCCAAACGGTTACTAGGTAAACTCGTTTGTCATCATTTTGTTTTCCTTTTTTTCTTCTCTCTCTCTCTCTTTTTTTTTTTTTTCATGTGAGAACTGCCTGTCTCAACACCTGTAGAGACAGGAATTATTTAGATAGGAATTCATTCAGAGGAAGGGGGAGGAAGTGGGGGCAGAGCTGAACTGTCTGTTTGGACATCCACCCTTGCTGAAGGTGGTTCCCATGGATACAATAGAAAAATACATTTCTCTGCAAGGAAGAATGAAGTTCCAGTAGGTAAGGGTCACAACATGTCCCATACAGTGAGAACAGACTCTGATCCTCCTAAGCTGCACAGTCTGTAAAGGATATTTGATAACAGTGCAAGGGTAACCACAACCTGTGTCCAGGAGTAATGCTACATGAAAAGGTCTTAATAAGGAACTTGAACCTTTTCTCCCCCTCCCCAGCCCAAACTTGGCAGATTGCACTGGCATCAAACTAGTTTACAGATACAGAAACAAGCAGAATAATTAAATGGGTTGCATACTTCCTGGGATTATGTATTGCCCATGCTTTGTAATGATTTAAGAATTGATTTGTTGCCAAGAATCAGTGTAGGAAAAAAGAGCACTTATCTAGCTTTTCCATACTATGTGTTTATATAGATGTGCATAGTCCGTAGGGATACTCCTTTGCATCACTGCACTGCTTTCTGAGCAACCACTGTTTATATCACAGTTCCCATCTTTCTTCAGTTTTCTAACAGGTCAGGAGACTCCTTCCCATTTCTTCCCATTGAACTACTGTATACAGTTAAGTTGTGGCAGTCCTTCCCACAAGATGCTGCAGATGTGGGATCTTAAATTTGTTCTCATAAGACTGACCAACTACATGATATAGAAATATTCTGAGGGCTATTAAACACAAAGCCACCACCTCCAGCTCAGGAAACACATCCTGCCTGCACATGGTGGGCAGGACCAGTCCTTCAGCCTTGCTGGCCACCGGCCGCTGGTGGGAGCAAGATATGGGAAGGTCTGACCACTACAGAAATTCTTACCCTCTGCTGTGTTTCATGCAGCCTCACAACAAAGGTCATAAACACAACAGCTCTCCTAAATTTAGTTACTTAACTGAAATTCTTGAGTTAAGAAATGAGATGCACCAAGGTTCCCATAACCCCTGGAAAGGGAATGAGGGAGAGGCACCCACCTAATATCTGAATTGCCCTCTAGAGAGACCTCGCTCTCCATTAAGTAGAGACTGGTGGGCATCCAGGGTCTCAATTCCCTCAATGCCTAATTGCTTAAATTTAGGTAGGCTAAATCTAGGCCTATGCTTTCATATGAATTTACACAGGAAAAGCTCACCACACAATTGTTGAGAATGGATGTCTAGTAATTGTCTAGAATAATAAACGTAATTGTGTACCATAGAGGAACCAGCTTAATTTCAAACTGTGGAACCCCATCATGTAAATCTACCTTGAAAACCCTGATTTCTGAGCACTTTGTTTCAATATTTTAATGCCTTTTTTCATGTATTTGTTTCTTCAAGAAACTCTAAAGCTGAAAAACGTTTTCAAAAAAACATTTAAAGAGAAAAAAATAGCTTGTTTTCTTCCGAAAGTCCTCAAAGGTCACTAGGGAAAAGCTTTAGTTTGCAGATTTCCCATTAAAAAGAAAAGAAAAAGAATACAAAATGTCATAGAGAACAGTCTTTCTCTAAAAATTGTTATTGTGGTCAAAAAACACTTTTCTATTTAAAAATACCAGTGACACAATGTCTCCATGTTTTAATCTTCAGTTAGAAGTGCTTACTGATATGTGCTATCACTGACTTTGTTAAAACTACCCGTAAATAAAAACAATTGTTATTTAAAGGCATCCATAGTATACCCTAAAATTATGATTTAAAAAATGCTACTATGTTTTTCATTCAAGTCAATGCAATTTGAAGTCTCTCAACATCTTGGAAAACTCAGATCCCTTAGTTGTTATTGGCAGCGGTGTTTCATACTTCGTTGTTATACTGTTATTGTTTTATATTGAAATAACATATAGACCCCAAGCCTAGACAGGGTATTGCATACAGGTATGAGGAAAACACAGTTTGTAAAAGGTTTTATAAAAATCATCATTATACGCTGTAATGCAAACATAAACACTTTTTAGTTTGGCAGAGTGTTAATGCAGCTATGTCCCTGAGGTTGGAGCATAGAAGCTCTCTGCACACTTATTTAATTTGGACTGGATTTTGTTAGCTTTATTTATAGTGAGTAGCAGTGGAATCCCTGTATGAATCAATGAAATATTTATAGGGCATGATGCTGACCATGACTAAAGACATGTTTACAACCAGAATGAAAGGGGATGCAAAGAGCCCAAAGACAGTTCTGAGACTGGTATCATCTCTGAAGAACAGTACAATAAAATCAGACTAGTGTGCCAACAGCATTTCCACCTGCACTGCAGAATTAGAGATTCGCAGTCCCTGACCCCCCAGAATCTGTCCTAGTGGGCCAGACAGAACCCATACTACAAAGCGCATGGCTCCGGCTCTCTTCAAAGCTGCCCCTATGGCTCTAACACATACTTGTTCATTTCTGTGCGTCTTTGTTTGTTTGTTTATTTGTTTGTTTTCAGTTGCACAGTGTACTTTGAAGGCTATCCTGTAGCTCACCAAAGTGGTGTTTCTATACCATGAAGCTAAGAGTGTATGTGGCATACTCCCTGTTGTGGGGCGATGCAAGGTGGATGGTGTTTAAGGGTACAGAGGACAGCAGAGGCAGCCAAGCCTGGTGCAATTTAGTGTAGTTACACTCCTTCTGGAGCGAATTACACCAGAGCATTGCCCAGGCTTTATTTCAGAAAGGACTGAAGGTTCACTCCAAAACAGAGCCTAAGGTGAGCTGAAATCTCTGCAGCATAGAGCATTAGGGCCTGCGCCCTGGAGCACCCTGGAGAGAAGCCCAGCTCCTTGTCAGACACAATGCGCCTGTCTAGGAAAAGCGCCTGCCTGACTTAACCCTCATCCTCTGGTCCCTAAAAGAGTTAAACAACCTGCTTTTCCCTCAATGCTTTTCTTCTCTCCTAAAAAAAATATTTACCCATCTGAGTCTGAGGCGCTTCTCTTCATCTCCCTCTTTATGCAGAAAATCTGTAGTGAATGGACAGATCACTGAGTCTGGGCACAGGTCACAATCTTGTTAACAAGATTTAGGTCACAAATCCTGAAACTAAACTGAGAAAATGTACAAACAGTTCAAAAATAAAAGTGTTTTCTTATTTTTTCTACTAAAAAGTATATGTTCTTAATGTCCCTGGTTGTATATTCTATTTTTTTTTTTGAAAGTCAAATACTGTGTAAGGATAAAAAATAGAAAAAAAAAGAAAAAAATAACCAAAGAGTTGGTCTGAAAAGAAAAGTGTTTAGATTCTGAAGCCCTGCCATGTGAGTGCCATTGTTTCAGCAAGGCTAACATCCCCATAAAGATAGGGAAGATGATTTTATTAAATGTCAGATACAATCTGGTCACTAGAAGCGTCCTTATGCTCAGTACAGTAGAATAAGTAATGGACAGGAAATTATTCATCTTGTCGCAGTGTATATGTGAAAGAGGTGAGATGAACAGGCTCCCTACAAGTGTTTGTTTCTCTACCCTGACAATAAAGGGAGTTTAGAGCAATGCAGATGTCTATATTATAGATCTTTGAAGTTAGATGTAAACAAAATATTTACTTCTGGATTAGGATGTCTTGGTGCCACTAGCATAAATGTTCAAACTCTTCTTTCATACCTGCTAATAATTATGAACTTGGCCCTAATATCAAAGATATTTAGAGATGAAACATATTTTAGACTTTTTTTATTTACCTTCTATGTTGTGGGGGGAAGTTCAGCCTTCAAGGCACATTTCGGTCACATATTTAAGCCCTCCCATATAACTAAGGCTACAAGTGAAGTCTAGAAGTCTCATGCAATCAAATGAGTCTGGAAAGTGGGGTTTTAATATTCCTCTTACCTTTGTTAAGAGTTAGTAATAATGATTGGCTTTATAATGTAAGAATTTGAGAGGTGTTTTCTAGAAAAAATATAATGTTTGCCACAGGAGGTTTTTCTTGCTCTTTTGTCTAGAATTAAAAGAAAGCAAACCATTTACTCATGAGCAACTACATATGAAAAGTATAGATAAATAACATTTTAACATGACAAGTGGACTTCTGGGGACTTTGTTTTCCTTTATTTTGTTTTAGATAGATGTACCAATTCTGGCAGAGCTAGTAAGAAAAGGGATACCATGATGCTCTACGCAGCTGCCTGGCTGGAATCATGTGCGGGCTCTGCTGATTGCATTGCAGCACTGTCCTAAACAGCACTAATATTTTCCTCAGTACTAAGTGGCTTCTCTTAAAAGATTACAAACCATGTCCCATTTTTCATAGCGAGTGCTGTGAGATGAACAACTTCTGAAAAAAGAGAGATGGTTGCACAGCTACAAATACTTGCACAACATAATGCCTTTGAATGACACATAGTCATTGTGGATCCTGTATGAAGAAAATGTTGCTAGGTGGTTGATAAATAAAAACAAAGTGGGTTGCATGCATAGCTGAGTCTGAACATGAATTTTCAGATCTAGTAAATGAATATGACATGAACAAAGGAGTCAGCAAGGAAACAAGAAAGAGTTTCATAGTAATGCTAGTTACTTACATTGCTTTCCAGAGGTAATTAGGCACAGTCAGGTGCAGCAGCAGCCACTGTTATGTGGCTGCAAAAATTAAGGCAAGAAAGACAAAAGCAAGTTAATTTTAAGGTGGAACTTAGATGGATTTCTAACACAGAACTACAAATTCAGCTGTGGAAAATGGTGGCCTCTGAATAGGCAGAAGAGTTAATTTAGGTAAGGGATGAAACAAGGTACAACAAATCAAAAAAAAAAAAAACACAGTAAGAAATAACTTTTGAAGTGACTTATTCTGAGAATTATTTAAGTACAGACTAATTTCACAGCTATGTGACTCAAATGATATGTAATTATTATTTTAAAGACATAACCTCTGAAATTCTGTGAATTTTGCCAATCTTACAGATGTAAAACTTGAACTGACTAGTTTAGCAAACTGAGGTAGATTTGTTGTTTTTTTTTTTTTCATAAAAAATAATTAAAAGTTGGTAAGCATCACCCCAAAGTTATTACTTTGTTACTCTAACTACAATTCCATATTGTTTTCCTATAACTTACTAAAAATGGGATCAGGCCATGCCTCCAATATCGTGAGTATAACTCATTCATTTGTACTGAGAAGTTTCCAATTTTGTTTTTAACCACAGTTTAACACAATTTATGTCATTCTTCTTGACATTTATGTCATTATTTGTCTTCTTGAACCCCCCTATACTTAGAGACTTCAAGACAGATCTTCCCTCATAAAATAGCAAATGTAACTTCTTGGCTTTTGAATTTCACTAACCTAATAGCACAGCAGTCTCCATTTAAAGAAAGTAAAAATATTGCCTTCTTTCCCTTGAAACTGGAATTTCCCCTCAAAATGATGGCAGACCCAAAGTGAGGTTCAGAATAGGTGATATTCAGACATACTGAGGAGTAGATTTAAAAGGCAGCTTATGCAAAACACATGTTCAATAACTGTTATTTAAAAAATGTTCAACCTTGCAGGGCTAGAAACAAGAGCTTCATATTATTGTTTCTAGCTGAAAAGGTCCTACAAGAAATATCAGCCCTCAAAATTGTGACATTTTTATGTTTTGGAATAGACATTTTTGAAGATTTTTATGATTCTTCTTGACCCCTGAAAGGTAGGACTCATGGTAAGTAGGGCATGTGGCTTTTCAAGGCTACATAGCGTAGTCTCAGTAAAAACAGGCAAAACCCCCTCACTGCTCTGATGGTTACAAACCTCCTTCTAATTTCCAGCTTCAANTTAAAAGATTCTACTCTATCATACATAGAACATGCAGAATACATGATGTTATGCTATAAATTTTTCTAGCACTTGCATGGAATGATCACTACAGTTTATCCACAGCTTTCCATTGCTGAATATAGGAGTCATCCCAAACTTGGTTGTGTATTTCCTTCTTCATATATGTGTCTTTTACACCCATATAAATTTATAGTATGTATCTTATTCTTGAAGATATTACATTTTAGTTAGGCTGTAGATGAATATGAACATAAGGTTTATTGGTTTTAATTAATCATCTACACCACTGTTGACCTGAAAGTAATGCATTTTTCAAGTGCTCAGCACAAAGTAAACTGATGTAACACAGAGTCATCTCATGCAAACAGGTAGCATGTTGATGAGACAGTATAAACATTTAGAAATTATGAGCCAGACTCTCAAATTAGTGAGACAGCCATAAAAACCATGAAATTAAAAATATTTCTTGAGGTTTTTATGTAGCTNTGGAATAGACATTTTTGAAGATTTTTATGATTCTTCTTGACCCCTGAAAGGTAGGACTCATGGTAAGTAGGGCATGTGGCTTTTCAAGGCTACATAGCGTAGTCTCAGTAAAAACAGGCAAAACCCCCTCACTGCTCTGATGGTTACAAACCTCCTTCTAATTTCCAGCTTCAATTTATTCATGGTGAGTTTACACCATTTGTTCTTGTGCCAACCTTATCCTTTATTTTAATAGCTTTTCAACCTCCTTGTATTTACCTCCCTAATGTATTTATAGAGAAAGATCACATCTCCTCTCAGATCTTTGCTAACTTTTTTCAGTGNAAAAGATTCTACTCTATCATACATAGAACATGCAGAATACATGATGTTATGCTATAAATTTTTCTAGCACTTGCATGGAATGATCACTACAGTTTATCCACAGCTTTCCATTGCTGAATATAGGAGTCATCCCAAACTTGGTTGTGTATTTCCTTCTTCATATATGTGTCTTTTACACCCATATAAATTTATAGTATGTATCTTATTCTTGAAGATATTACATTTTAGTTAGGCTGTAGATGAATATGAACATAAGGTTTATTGGTTTTAATTAATCATCTACACCACTGTTGACCTGAAAGTAATGCATTTTTCAAGTGCTCAGCACAAAGTAAACTGATGTAACACAGAGTCATCTCATGCAAACAGGTAGCATGTTGATGAGACAGTATAAACATTTAGAAATTATGAGCCAGACTCTCAAATTAGTGAGACAGCCATAAAAACCATGAAATTAAAAATATTTCTTGAGGTTTTTATGTAGCTTTTGATTTTATTTTTTTTTTAATTTTCATGGTCCAGACTTTTCTCTGCAACTGTAGGAATTAGGTACCAACATCATAAAAAATGAAATGAGATTTTCTTGTAATTAGCTGACTTCAGTAGAAGTTTAGATAAAAATACAAAATATTATGAGACTTGTGATAAAATCTGAAGAGTCAGCAGTGCTGAGTTATAGAAACAGAAATCTGTAGGTGGTAGGAGCCAAGAGAACAAAACAGGTATCACTCTACTTTTGATGGATTATCTGGAGGGCCAGAGAAGAACATGTCTTTGGAAAAAAACAGGGGATTTAGAAGGAAAAACTGAAAGTTCTAAGAGTGTTCTCATTACAACTTTGAGAATTGATGTGAAGGTGATCTATTCTCATGAAAAATTGCTTCACGCAGCACCTATTGTTGCTCTGGGTCATGAAAGAGGCTTTCGGCTCCTTAATATCCCATTTTCTGCATACCTAGAAGTCTTGTGGCTGCTTAAAAGTGTGCTGGATAGTAGCCTCTCTCAAATGGGAATTACACAGCAGAGATCGCTGGAGAACTGCTTGCTGTGGTCACAACCCCTCCAGCTGCAAGAGCGGTCAGCTGCGCACTTTGGGCAATTTTCCAGCCTCTTTCTGTAGCCAAGAGTGAATCTAGCCCAAAATGTATGAGGTACAATAGGTTGGAGCAAATACCTGAAAAGTCCATAAAACAAGGGCAGTCATTCTGAACTGGATTTTGAAATCAAAATGAAACTATTACAGTTGCTTCAATGTGGGGGTGATGTGTCTGCACTTCTTTGTACTTGTGAAAAGGTGCCAGCAGCACTCTGCACCAGTTCTAGTCTGGAGGTCTGGGACTTCTGAAGGCCAAAGAGAAGCAATTGCACTGATGCCAATAAAAAAGTATATGGTATGCTGAATTTTAGTTCAAAAGCAACATGACTAGCACACCTTCCAAGGGAACAAATAACCACAAAAAAGAAAATCAAACCATGGAAATTGTTTAAAGAAGAAAACTCACATTTAATTGAGAAATGCTTCATGTGAGGCAAGGGAGCCAAACCCACTGAGTGTTTCAGCTATGCTTGATTTATTGAGCACAGTGGGCTTGTCTCTATCACCTGACAAAGTAATTTTAAACTATCTTTGAATTATCTTTTTTAATTAAATTTCTAAGGGATGATTGGATTTTCTGTTTGAGCGATTATTTGTTTGCTTATAAAGCACACTAGACATCTTGCTATTTGACCTTTCTTTTACTTCAGACGAGGGCTTAGAACCACTCAATAGCTGGCCACTTTGTTAACAGCCAGTGGATTGTAGCTCCAAAACTGGTACATCCTTCCCTAGCAGAAGTCCTCCCACTGCACAAGAATTCTTTGGTAACATAGACCTCGGATAGAAGCCTGCGTGTTTCCCATCAGCTTTTGCTGTTGAAGTATGACATCACATGTCCATCTGTTCCTTGTCCGTCATACTGGACGCCCCTGTAGCCTTTTCCATGGCTACAACTTGGTCACAGCTGAGAATATCAGGGAAGGTGGTGAAGAAACTTTATTGTGTACTTGTATATGTGAAGGGTGCAAAAAAGGAAAAGACAGATGGTGATGGATGAGGCTGTAGATGAAACTCAGTGTTAACCAGTGTTTTGTATCAATACGTAAATAGTAATTGTTATACCTTGAAGAAAAGAGGTTAACTTTCTACAATTTAAAGATGAATACAACCAGAAGTGGTAATTTCACTGTAATTTCAGTGGTAGTAGAATTAAGCAAAGCTGAATGCTTAAGACGAGTCTCATCCTATATCTCATATCGCAGAATCAGAGGCACAAAATCACCAGTGGTTTTCTGTTGGTAAAAAATAATGAGAGGATTAAGCTACTTGGCTACATTAACACTGGAAAAACAGTGCTAGAAAAGCACATCCTAATAGAGAATGAACAGGCAGCAATCATTCTAATGCGAATGTTGGAATTAGCCCAGAAACATATTTAAAAAGAATGACCTTTTCAACCACTCATAGCCACACTTAACCCTCAGATTTAGGCACAGCTCAGACTAACATTGATCTATGGAGTCCTTAGATTTTATCCCAAGAAAGTTATGAATTATCAGACCAGTGTCTATTACACTGTTTTATTCTCCCTCTGAGGGAAAAATAAACATTACTACCAATAGGAAATTTTATAAAAAGTAAGTAAAAGGGAGTATAAGACCTGACTTCTCTGACAATTTGCAATACTCAGCTTCCTTTTTCATTAAAATCACCTAAGCAAATTTCACAGAATTGGCTAGAGATCCAGCAAGCCATCTGGGGAAGGAGTCTTCTCACTTAATTTTGCACTTGTACCATGTAGACATCTACATCTGATCTAGTCGTGCTAGTTATTGTTGATGAAAGAAATAAGCACACAGGGCACATTTTGTCTGAACTGTTTTAGATGTTTCTGTTATGACAGAGATGGATCACGCACTGAAAGCACCTTTTTCTCTCCAGTGACTATTAATGAGGTCTATGTTGATTAACTCAGATGTAAACATCTATTCTATAGAATGTGTGTAGACATCTACCTACAATTAATATACTCCACCCTTTCTTACTCTTATGACATAACATTACACACAATCCTAAATCTTTCTGTTTTGCCTACTTAATTTTAGTTTGTTTGTTTATAATGCACAAAATACTTGTGCACTATCCCCTTTGCATATATCATAATTTTTTCTTATAGACATACCGATTTTCTAACCCCACAAGGTTTGAGCCATTCATTTTGGCACATACAAACATGTAAGTACACACTTATGCCCAAGTAGAAAGCACATTATAATAACTGATCTCATAATACCAGCAAAAAATAGAGATTGTTCTATGCTAAATGACCTTAGTCAGGACCTCCAGATAATCTGCAGATGATCTGTCCTCTGTGACTCCCTGACTGTTTCTCGGACTGTTCTTCTGCTTCCCAATTGTGACTGGTTGTGATGAAGTGAGC
The DNA here is from genome assembly GCA_013399115.1 of Anseranas semipalmata. Classification (NCBI taxonomy): domain Eukaryota; kingdom Metazoa; phylum Chordata; class Aves; order Anseriformes; family Anseranatidae; genus Anseranas; species Anseranas semipalmata. Next base: position 182,319 of record VXAA01006213.1, on the reverse strand, counting down.
CAAATGACTCAATTTCTTAGTATCTCTGATTAAAATGTTATGCTTTCAAACCACTTAAACAGTTTTCATTTAATTTGAAAACTAGGTTTAGTTTCTGATGGAAAAAAAAGATTTATTTCTGCTTTATTTAGAATTTTCCACAGTTTAATGTTTCTGTCTCTGCCTGTTTTATTTTTGTTTATTTGTTTTGTTTTTTTCTTTAACTGGAAAAGTCAGCAGAATTCTTTTTTAATGGTTGGAAAACATATTTCTCAACTTTTTAATCCTTTTAAATTTTAGATTAGAAAAAGTCTTGGTACAAGAACAGTTTTCATTCTGTTTAGTTCCTTACCCTTTGCATCATCCATTTTTCAAGTGGAAGAAAACAAAGGGCAAGAGGAAAAAAACAGTGAGTGAAATCTGATGTATTAATGAAGGACAAGGGCATATTTTTGTTTTTTCCATCCTCTGAAAATTAAACATTTGACCAAATGATTTTTTTCACAGTTTTTTTTTTTTGCGTGTGTTTTTGTGTGTCAATTCATATTTTTCAATATAAACTCAGCCTTTCCTCAAGAAAAATGGCAATAAATTATAAATTAGTAACTCATAGCCTTTTAAGATAGACCCGTATTTCCTTATAGCACCTGGGAGGAATAACCCAAATCTCCTGCGCTTTAAACATGGCTTATTTCATAAGCATCTTTGGCTACCCTGCACAGACATCTCACCCAGCTCTTTTGTTTACTTCCCATTTTCAAGCAAGCTAAATTTGCATCCACACTATAAAAGTTTTTGCTCATTCATCCTGTCCGCAGGAGAGGTGATTTTCTACTGCTACACCGAACCAGGCAGGCAACGCTATTTCAGATGGGAGGAAGGCAAAAAGTCTCTGCAGGTATTTATACTCCACCAGATTTCCTAAGCATTTAATGCATGAAGTTTTAACTAGACTTACATGGACAGCACCCTTCCCACCTATTCCTTGTTCCAAACATTAGTTTACTTCTATAGCATTACATCAGAAATCACTGAGCACGCAGAGACATAGGAGACCATGTAGGCCTCTGGAAAGTTTCTGAAAGGTTCAACCGTCTCCTGGCTTCCCTGGTCATCCTGGACAGCTTTACATGACAGTGTAATGAGCACAGATGATGAGCTGGTCTTCGTCATGAGCCACCTTATGGGTCTGTCTGCAGAGAGAGTTTAGAAGCAGATAACCTTTGCATAGTAGGTTCTGCTCTGAACGGGCAGATGAGAAGAAAATAGCTCTCAGTAGATGTAAAGCTAGAGATAGTTGAATAGAAAAAAAAAAGTATAGCTCTGGAAAATCTCTGCAAGCATAGTAGGGAAATTGGGACATTTTTGTAGTGAGGAAAGGCATATAGCATTGGTGAATAATTTGTCTACATGATTTGTCTTTTGAGACTGACATTCATATGGTTATAACACGATCATGAAATGGTCCTTCTCAACATTTTTACTCTCCTCTGGCATGACGTGGAGCAGCAGGGCACAAAACAAAAAATGCCACTAGCTGAGCAGTGTCAGCTCAGGTCCTGAAACCCAAATCTTTAGCAAGCTGCAGACTTTTACATAGGTATGCAAGCTATGATACCTACACGCCATTTTAGAGTTTAGACCGAGACGTAGCCTAGTTAAAGAGAAGGCAACAGAGGAAAGAATAAAAAGGAAAGTATTTACCAGCGTCACTGAATAAAAGTGAAGCATCCACTTTGATCCGTGTTTTTAACTATTTCTCACAGCCATGAAAACAAACAATCGTTTTCTCTTAATTCTTACTGTGAAGTGTCAAAGTAGTATTAATTTGCTGTTATTTGGCCTAACAAGAATATTGCTGAGAACCAAAAATCTCAAGCCAATGTGTAAATATGACCTAGATTTTTTGTTAAAAGGCATGAATTAATGGATTTTTCAAAGGTATGTGTTTAAGTACTTAGACATTTAAGTGCTTACCCGTTTTTAATCCCATTAAAAGCTATCTGCTCCTATCATTTCTTAAATGCTGTTTAAAAAAAATGACCCCCTGTTTTTAAAGAAAGGGGGTTGTACTCTTGTCTTGAAATCACTTTTATTCCACTTGTTTTATAAAAATATCAGTTATTCTATGAGGTAGCAGATATTAGTGTACCCCAGAACCAAACTCCACAAAGAGTTTCTAGCAAATAGCTTGATGTGTGTACAGTTTAAGTAGTTCATGGATAACCTATATGCTCAACTGACTTAGACAGAAGCCTTCTCAGAAATATTTTAGATATATCTCATTTTGAGAGAAGATAAACCATTTTCTGGACTATTTTCTAGTATGTCTCCCAGATCTAAAAGACAGTAATTAGAATTCCCAAAATCTGGGATTTCTTTGTATTGTTTTGTTATGTTTTGTTTTGTTTCTACATAAGCCATGCTTTCTCCTCCCCAGCGTTACCTTCTGTATTTTGCAAAAATTAAACATGTAAATGCCTACTTTAGAAACTGGAACAACAAATTAAAATGATATTCAAAAGGAGCTGAATTCATCTAAAACTAACGTACATTGTCAACCACCTCCACTTGCTCCAGGCGCTGATGCCATGATTAGCTATGCAAGAAGCTACCTGCTGGTTTAGAATTATATGAAGTCACCTCGGGGTATCTACAAGCTTCTCACGCACAAGATACTGACAGTTTTTTTACTTGGCTTGAAACACAGTTGTTGCTAAATCCAAGTACTATATCATAGATTGTTATTTCACAAGCTGTCATTAAGGTAGCTTGCCTTATTCTCACCAAACAATTAGTCTGCAAACAGTAATGGTTTGTTCCAAATACCCTCAAAGACTGCAAGACCTCTAGCATTTTTCAGGTAACAACTTCTCATCTGAAATATTAATGTGTGCTGCTTTGTTAATAGTAGAAAATTAGAAAAAAAATTATTGTAGTCTACCTTACAAAGCAACTTGACTGGGAAGTGGTGTTGGGAAAGGGGAGATTTACCATGATACAAAGATGCCTGGTAACAAAAATACCTGGGAATCTGAGCAGTAATAAGTACGTGTAAGAGTTTGAAGCTCAAAGTGTTTTTACCTGACATGCCCGACTTTCTTTTGAGAACTGATACATTATTTAAACTGTTTATTGTCAGTTACTGTGTACATGAACAGGAAATCCTGGCAGTGCTGTGGATTAGATATAAGAACACGTATAGTTATGGCGTCTCAGGATGAGCAGCATGAATGTTGTTTATTCTGTTTAAAGTCAATGAGAATACCTCAGTAACCATGTGCTTTACCTATATTTGATGGTCTTTGTGTACACTTTTTTTGCCTGCTTGTTCTCAGGTATCACCAGCTCACAAGTCAAAAGAAAAGGACCAGTAGTTCTGATGGGATTAGGCATTTTGTAAGCATCCTTATGCAAATGTATCTATAAAATTTGAAATGGACAATCAGGTCTTTGCCCTTCCGTGTTAAGGTTTCTCCAAGGCTGAAGTCAACAAGCTCTACCACATTTTGCAGCTCTTCTCTGACATGAACAAACATTTCTTTAAAAAGGTGCTCCAGTAATTATGCACTTCATTATTCAAGATTTAGTTTGGATCAACTGACTCATTTTCACTTGCAGTCTAACCAGATCTTCATTGCCATAAAAAAATCAAGCCTAACAATCAGTCTTCTCTCTGATCTTCCCAGCTTCTGTGCTTACTTACTCATTCTCACTGAAGTGCGTCCATACAACTTTCCTCATCCTGGTCCTTTTACGCTTGCAGATGGCACTCATGATATTTACATGTGTTTGCATGTCATGAATCCCTGCTTGGCACAATGCAGCATGAAGGTGCCTGTTAATGATTCTACCAGGGAAGATGGGAACAGATGCTGTCAGCACCAGTAGGGAATAATCTACACCTTTGAAAATGAAACTGTTTATATTTAGGTACATAAATACAGACTGAAGAATCTGAATTTAATTCTTAAGTTGAAAATGTTGACCTCAATGAGCAGACCCCTCTGGCAAAAGCTGCAGAGGAATGGTATTATTAAACAAAAATTTGAACTCTTTGCTGCATTCACCTCCTGGTATACTCTGCAGCCTTTAAGTAGTCACTTCCTCGAAAATTATCACGATCTTAGCTAGCACAAAGGATTCACATCTTAACATAACTGGCATTAAACTAAAATATTGCCCATGAGCAATAAAAAAAAGCTATTTTTATAACTGAGGAGTTGTAAGACATATTGTCACCAGGACCACAGCTACGTTTCGGGAAATTCTCACACAGAAGTGTGCAAAGGGCCCAGAATACATGAGACGTTACGTACAGAAACACAGGCGCACAAACACACGTATATATGTGTATATGTAAGCAGACAGTATTTCTGCCTCAAAGAGCTTATACTGTAATCACAGACAAAACGTAACATCAGAAAACCACAAAAATAGGAAGTAGAGGGAAGGAGAAAGAATGGAAAATAGTCACACTAATGGTAATGTATTTACTGCTTCAGCTGAGATTTCACACTATATGTTATTCAAAAACATACTCATTAGTGACTTCAAAGCACACGGAAGTCAGCATAAAGGCTCTTATTTGTCTGCCATAGATGTTGAAGCAGGCCTTTGAAAACATATGGCTACCTGCTTTATGTCAGATGGTGTTAACCAATGCAAAATGTCACTCACCGAAACAAACAATGTGCATGAATAGCTTTCCTGTTTCTTCCATATTTTGCTGTCAACCTGTCATACATGAGTTGCTTCACAATAATAAACAGACCATGGCAGGCTTGATTAATATCAGTTTTTATTACAGCAGTTTCAACCATTAATTATCTGTCTGACTAATGATGAGATGTAATGTGGTTCTTATCTAATAGCCAAGGGTATCAAGTTCATTAAAGTTCATGGAATATAATGCTAAAAATTGGATGCTGCAACTTTTCTAGAACTCTCATAAGAGCAAATTCTCCAGCATGTACATTCACATGGTCTTTTTTTGTCCTATCATGATATAAAACCTAGGCTGCATTAAACAAGAAGAGCAACTGAAAATTAGTTGGAAGAGTATTTCAAGTTTCTCCCATCTTAAAATTATTTGTTGTTCCCGAAAAAATATTTAGTAGCTTCCTTAGTGGGTGTTTTCTGTTATGATTTAAAATTATATCTCATAAATCCCTTGAAGAATTATCCTAAAAATACAGGATGAAACACAGGCCTATTGAAGTCAATGCCAAAACTCCCATTGACTGCAGCAGAGCCAGGATTACACCCACAGTAAGATTCAAAACAAGAAATTACAAAATGTCCTTTTTTGTAGATGTTTAATACCATTGTTCAATGCCCAGTTCTTCAGTGTTTTTAGTCTTCATTTTTACCTTGCCTTTCAAAGAGGTTTTAAATCCTAACTCAGTTTATAAGTGTTTTTTGAGTGTTTTTTTTTTCTGTGCATTTATGCTCGTATTTATAAACCTTTCACCATGTGCTCACACAGTATCTAGAAAGAAATACAATATGTGCACTTATTTCTTGCCCTTGTGTATCCAAACATTTTGCCGCTACAATTTGCATGTATATTAAAAAGCTTGATTAAGGCAACTGAAAAAATCTACTTGTAAATGACTTCAGCGATAACTGTTTGCCTTAGAGAAAAAGCACAATTTCTGTAACACAGGATAAGAGAACTCTTTCTTAAATGAACTACATATTGAATTTTAAGTGTTTGGCATCCAGATGACATTTTAAGAATTTAATATTAATATCCAGGAAATAAACAAAGTTGTTCTAATTAATATACGGAAATCTTGCTTGTGAAGTTCATGGGGCTGCTACATATGCAGTGTATCCAAATGAAGGCTTAAAAAACAAAACAAAACAAAACAAAACAAGGAAAAGAAAGCTTAAGCTACATGAAAGCACGTAGATTCTACTTCTTTCCCAACTTGTTCTTTAAGAAGCTTCTTAAGAGCACCAAACTCCTGCCACCCATTTAACCAGTTTTCCAAAACAGTCACTTAACCAGATTTTGTACTCAAAACATAAATGCTGTGGGATGAATACAGGAGACACTCATATTGAGAGACAGTAGTCCAGCAAACAAAAAACTCAGCCAGGAGGGAGAACAAATCCCACAGGAACACAGTGGCTGTGGGACTGTGTCAAGGTGGGCACCTCCACCTCCTGCACTGCCCCGCGCACAGCAGCCCGGGCAGCCTGGGCCATTCTGTGCCTTCCTCCAGAGAGGTTTGGATTCAAGGGTCTGATCTCCGTTAATGAGAAACAAATAACTGAGGTTGCCACACAGTTCAGTCCCATCTGCAAAAGTTTTAGTGAGATTAAGAACTGCAATGAAAATGTATAATTAATTCGCCATTTTCATTCTAACTCTTTGTATACTCTTGCCAGATGAAAATGATAATATGATATGGTCTCTCAAGCAAGAACTTAACTGCCTCTAGCTTCAGGGTATTAGATGACTTGTTCTCACAAAAGGAGATATTAATAGTACTCATTAGCAACAATCTGACTTTCTCTCTACCAGCTTATAATAACTCAGAAAGGACAGAGCCTATTTCACTAGGGCCTGGGCAGTGCTTATTCAGCACATTCAGAATATGTGTTGGTGAGTCTGAGTTACGCAGGCAGAAAAAGGCACCTTTTACCCTGAACATCTCTGACACAGTCCTGGCTGACTGGGAAAGCAGAACAGACAAGTGAAACTTCTTGTCAACATCTTCAGCAGGACACTCTTCAGAGTGAAAATTACTTGATGACACCTAGGAGTGCGTAGCCTACTGCCAGTCTAAATTTTACAAGAAACAAAGGCAGGATAAATGCTCTCAGTTCTAGGCAGCATCATGTTTTGGATTAACATGAGACATACAGGTCCTGAATTCTGCATTTGTCTAACTTTCCCTCAGATAAATGCAGTGAAGAACCACAGAATCACAGAATGGCTGAGGATGGAAGGGACCTCTGGAGGTCATCTGGTCCAACCCCCGGCTCAAGCAGGGACACACATAGAGCAGGTTGCCCAGCACCATGTCCAGGTGGCCTGTGGAAGATCTCCAAGCAGGGGGACTACACAACCTCTCTGGGCAACCTGTGCCAGTGCTCAGACACCCACACAGTAAAGAAGTGCTTCCTGGTGTTCAGAGGGACCCTCCTGTGTTCCAGTTTGTGCCCATTACCTCTTGTCCTAGCATTGGGCACCACTGAAAAAAGCCTGGCTCTGTCTTCTTTGCACCCTCCCTTCAGGTATTTATACACACTGATGAGATCCCTCCCAAGCCTCCTGTTCAGAAGGTGATGACTTTTAGAGAGCTGTAAAAGCTCTCTAGAGCTACTACCTTTCTCTGGCCAATTATGAGAATCACCATTGCTCTGTGTCCTCAAGGTAAGAAAGAGGCAGCAGCACATTCCTCACAGAAGTTTCATATGACTAGAAATAACTTGCTCCTATGACCTCCCAGAACTAAGCGTGGTGATTTTTAGAAGGTGGAGCAGACTCATTAATTCTGGCATTTCCTCCAGGTAGACCTGTAATCACTACTTCCTTGTTTCAGACTGACAGTGTTGTTTCTGACCTATAAACTCCTAAAAGGCTTGACAAGTGTTTACCTCGAGGATTATCTCTTTCCCTGCTCTGTGCTGCTGCAGCTGAAATAATACTCCCAGAAGACAAGATGCTGTTGGCATTGCATGGAGATGAAACGAGTTTGGTTGGATACCTGCAGGATAAAGGTTATTACTTTGCTGTTAATGTAAACTGGATTGAACTTTTAAGGATCTGTACAGGGTACCGGTTACAATGAAATGATAGATTATCATGTTACAATGAAATGGTAAATTTATCAAGCCACCATTGGACTCAGAAACTCCAGTGCAATGTTGAATGAGGAGCATAGAAAATGAACAGCAAAATGATATGGATCCCATACGCTGTTAACACCTCTGGAGAATAGTACAGAGCCTTCCTATAGGATTCATCCAGCACTTAGTTTCTGTTGCTGATCATTCCCAGGAGCAAAGTATGATCCCCTTTTATGCAGCCAGGGATTTCCAACTCCTTGCCTGCAGGCTGGGAGTCACTACAGAGTTTCTTGCAGGCCCACAAATATTTTTGAGGGCCTTTTGTACATGTAGTGGTTGGACAACCTTGGTTCAAGCTCAACTGTGCCAAGAAGAGAGTGTCACTAAAACTGTCTCATCCCTTCCTTTTTTCCTTGGCTGCTCCCTTTTTCTTCTTTGGATATGTGGCACATGAAATCACGGTGGCCAGCATAATGGCAGCTATAGCGACAGGGTCACACATGTACACATACCCAGGATTATAGTTTTAGCATCCCTGTAGGAGACAATTTAATTCTTGCTCTTCTCTGTTGGGGATAGTCTAGATCCTTTCACCAGAAATATTTGAAACAGGTGTTGTGGCAATTGCACTGGCATTTACGGTAGCGTGTGGAGAATCTCACCGGTATTTCAAGCATCCCTATGCTCACTAATCTGTGCACATGTAAGATCCTATGGGCCCTGTCATGGTGAGATAGTACCTTCCCTCATTTAGATATATGATAGCCATAGCTCTGTTTATGTGGCCATTTGAAATTGTTGAAAGGATTAATTGATAAGAATACGCTTTCATGTCTGAGCTGCGATCGCTCCTTCTGAGCACACATAATGAGACTGTCAAGAGAAACAGGGTATAGTAAAGGACTGTTCCAGGTAAAGCTATGAGGACTGGATGGTATCTAGTGATGGCACTGTTGCATGGGGGGTTATAAAAGCAGTACACAGATAAGCTAACTTTAGTCTAATGAGATTCATCACTCCTCCAGGAGTGGTGCAGAGCACTTAAAGCTAGGCTCCTGCTCTGCTTATCTACAAAGGCGGATGACTGGGACTGTCCCTCTCATCCTGAAGTCCGCCTTGGGAAACACAAACCAGAAACTAATATGGGCTGGAGTAACTTTACAGAGCAAGTGCTTGTAGCAGCCATAGTCCTACTACCAGGGACAGAGAAGACTATCACCCTTCCTTCTTCTATCACCACCTAGCTGAGCTGCCCGCGTGCTGGGGACTCTGCACAATACACATAAAGTGAGGAAGGGAGCACTGACAGATGCACAGAAGATATCTCTCGGGGGCTAAAGCTCAGGTAAACATACCAGAGCTGTTCATTAGCTCAGGCAAAGCTATCAATGTAGCTGTGGCAACAGAGAACTTGGGGCAAGGTGCAAAGGCTGATCAAAAAGCTGACAAAATACTTGGGTAGTTAGCTCATGCCGTGTTATGTGCTATAAGGGCATGGCTGCTATCAGTACCTGGGGAGGGAGGCACAGATCGAAGCTGCACAAGCTGAAGTCATTGTATGAAACTACGCAAGGCAACGAGTTTTTAGTGAGAAATGTGTGGTGAGGACAGAGCAGAAGCTCAGTTACCAGAAGATGCTACTTTACCTTATACACTGTACACACAGAGGTCTTTTGTACTCAGCAAAAGAGTATCTAAGAGATAGCAATATTGTACAAGTGCTTGCATGTTAAACCTATTTGTGTCCTTCTAGTAGAGACTTTGCTCCAGCAGACTTTTCCTCTTGGTTTTGTGGAAGGTCAGAAAAGGTAAGAGTACTTCTCAGCCCTTATTTTGTCAGCCAGTATTATCCACAGGGGGTCAGAAACCCCCTTACATCATTTTAAACGCTTGTTGCCTTCAGAGGAATGCTCCTGCATCGAAGGAAAGCTCAGCTGTGTAGACCATGGCCAGACTGATTGTGTTTCACAACACAGAGTTCAAGTTGGAAACAAAGCAAAGTACATGTGCTCCCATCCTACCCATGGCCTCTGACTGATATGATATTTCAGAAACAGAGTAAAAATACCAACATTTTCAAACTGTAGCAAGTGCAGTTGGACCTTAAACCTATATTCAGGCATCCACAGTGCATAATTAGCTTTAATATCAGAGCTGGTGAGGAGTCACAGCCGCTGCTAAGAAACCGGCGTTAAGGGAGATGGGGCTATCTGTAAATCAGGACAGTGGCCTCAGGCCTACATTTGGCATAAAAAGCTCCATTTTTACAGCACCAAAGCCCAGGTCCTCAAAGACACTCAGATGCTAAATTCCCATTGACCTCTCTTTAAGGTTTCAGGCTTCAAATTTCAGCATTTTGAAACCAAGTATATAAACATGTTCCTCAGGTCTCTCTAAAACCAACATTAACCTTGCATTTGCTTCCAGCTTATAATTTATATCACATAGTGATGACAGAATTCAAGGCAGAGTATTTGGTAGGTAATAATAACATTGTGACCTTTCTGTATTTCTGGGTGAAAAATCCAACAAGAACAATGAGCATCAAATTCTTTTGCTTTATTGTAGTCTTTGGTCATACTTCTATGATTGCTGAACCAAATTGCAACTACAAATATTAAAGCCATATGTGGAATACACTAAACAAGCAAATTTAAGTTAGAATTGCATTTATAGAAATACATTGATAGAAAAAGAGAAAATGGAGCTACAGAATGAAGAAAGCACTTAACTCTATTTGCTTTTCTAAATAGTTTCTAATTTGAATGAGATTACTTGCTTTCCTCAATATGTTGGATTCAGGATGCTCTAAGAATCACACTTCCATAGCAGGGAAATGTTGAAAAGTCAAAAAAAAAAAAAAAAAAAGACACCTAAAACATCTATTTTGATAACTTGTAAAAATTAACAATAAATTAAGTTATAAAAATAAAAATAAAAATAAAATGCAAGTGCCATAATGCTGTGAACAACTAGTTTTATACATTTAACGTTAAAAATAATTTGCAGTTTATTTTTAAAGGAATTTGAGAATCACTGGGGATATTTCTTTTTAAAAGGTAGTAAAGTTATAGTGCTGAAAAGTACCTCAGAACTTAAAATGCCTTGTTATGCTGATCTTGTCAGTTCATACGTACCGATCATGCGGATAGGTATAATATTACATGTAATGGAGAATGAGAAATTTGCTGAAATCCATGCTTGAGTAGGGAGGGAACACCAATTTTCAAGAAGTGCTTACTAAATACTGAATCTGAATGGCTGAAATATTATTGTAAAAGGAAGAGAGGTTACAAAATAAAAAATAATAGTAATAATAAAAGATCTTGATTCCTGATGAAACCAGAACTTTAATTGGAACATCACCCAAAACTTTTTGCTTGCCCACTGGCCAATAAGTTGTCCATGAATATTTTTGGCATTAAGTAGTTTAAATTAAAACCATAGTGCTCTATTTCATCATGATCCTTTTTTTTTTTTTTTTTTTTTTTTGTAGTACAAGATATAAAAAGGGGAGCTANTTTTTTTTTTTTTGATACCCAATGCCAGACACGGTAAAGTTTGAATGACAGAGCCACATCGCAGTTTTAATTCCAAGTGTAACTTGCAGAGAGGAGCAAGAGCATTCCAACTGTGTCTAGAGTATCTGGATTGCCAGACTTCAAATCCCCAGTAAACAGCCTGTTGCAAACCTAAAAATAGCTGGACATGTGCACGACCTGATGCAGCAGCTTTTAGAAGGAAGATTCCCAACCAGGGGGACAGGCAGAAGGCATTACAAGTTCAATGAGTTATTATAGATGATTTTCACTTTAGCTTTTTTCTTTGTTGTCTACCCTTTTATCACTCTTTAAATACTACTCTGAGTCAGGACATCAATTAGACACATAGAAGTCTCTGGAACACAAATTTTCCAGGCTTTTGCCAGCCACACAGTCAAATTTAATTTTCATCATTTTTTCTCACCTAAATATTAGCAAAACTGTCATTGTAGAGAAGGTCTACACATTTATACCTAACTCTTTGACAGCTAAACACTAGTCATTTCAGGAAGATAAGGATTTGGTCTTTTTCCCTTCACTCTTCTGATTTGTTCTCCTGGCATCTACCTCAGTTTCAGGGTCTCCAGAAGAAGGTCCCTAAATTTTCAAGAATTCTCCTACCACATATGGAATTAATTTATATTAGTGACATATGTTGGGTTGCACAAAATTCTTCCAGAAAAACACAAAGTGCCACAGGCTCTTAAATATTCCCTTGTAACAGCTGGCCTAACTATCCGGCATATGTGGCTTTCATCAGACCGATGCGACAGATAAATAAAATGAGTATTCTTTAGTCACAATCTGGCATACAATGGAAACCTGAACTCCATGAGGGAATGATAGGCAGAAGCTCATTAACAAAAATTGTATCGCTAGTATTACACTAAAACACAACTTAGCATTTCTCGGTGTAAGTTAAATATTTAGGGGGGAAAAAAATCTTCCAAAACTTTGTCATCAGCTAAATACAAGCTGTTCTAAATTGTTCTTCATGTCTTAAATCCATACCTCATGATTTCTGTATTTGAAGTCACAAACCATTATTTCTTCTTCCAGCCTAGACGAGAAATCAAAATCAATACTGTACTTGTTAATCGTTTGCATTAATATTGACAAAGAGAACTCAGGATTCACTAACAGTTTCCTAAACAGCTCCCCCAAAAAACAGACAGCTCAGCCCTCCTGCTCTCCGTATACACACCTGTGTGCACCAGCCAGTTGTTACCCAAACTGAGGGCTGTATTGCATGTCTGCCTTTGGTAGAGAGCACCACTAGCAGTATCTGCCAAGGGTGTATGCCTTTAAGCTCACATCTGTGAAACATCGGAGGCCTCCTCAGTATGTCTTTCCCCTCCGTGCTGCAGCACCATGTGATAATTAGCACAAAGTGATAAAAAGCAGGATAGCAAAATACTCACTCATTGGGCTGGGAGGCAAGCGCAAACAATTACAGCTCTGTGGAACTTACATACATGTACAGCTTATCGAATAAGTGCATTTGAAATATGATTTATGTGTAAAGCTCATGGTGTTCTTTTTCTGACTATTACTTTGCTGGAATTACAGTGTAAACATTATATAAAATGTTTTGAAGTTTTAAAATAAAAAAGACTGGCACTTGTTATGTACTCCGAGTGTTTATATTGCAAATATACATGCGTGCTGAAATAGTCATATTTCAGCATCTTACAGCACCTTACACATGTAATTCATTCTTTCCAAAGAATTTCATTGCATGGATGTTTTGATCTATTTATATTCTTCCTGCAGCAAAGTACATTCAGGAACAACTTCCATGACTTCAATACCTATTTTGAAAGAACTTTGTTCTGGTGCATTTATGTCTTACATACTTATACAAATCCGATATAATAAGTGTTTGTAGTTGCCATGTGGTAACTCTGTATACCATAGATATTATGTATAATATAGCCGGACTCTGCACTCATTTCACCCCGCACAGAGATAGGGGAGTTTTACTACTACTGTACAAGGTGCTCTTAAAGGATCGTCTATATCCTTCACAGAAATCTTAGTATGTTCAGATGTGAATAACTAACAGAAAAATTTACACTGAATTCTCAAACATGTAAAATCTCAAACCAAAGCAGAAACAGTATTTTTTTGTTTTACTTCTCAAAGGGGAAAATAAACCAGTGATTTCTCTTCCTCTTTGCACCAAAGGAAACCAAGGTGCTACAAACTGTAAAGGCTAAGTTTTCACAATGACTCATTTCTATGTAAGAATGCATTTTTTAACATTTACATCTGTGAATATTTTTTTCTTTTAAATTTATTTAACTGTAGAGACAATGGACAAATTCAGTGCCCTTTGATACCATGATTTACTCTTTGTAAGTCACAAATACTCATTTTTCTATACTGAATTGAAATGCAGCCTGGAACGTGAAATTAGTATCATGGCTGAGGGTGGGTCAAACCCAAAGATTCAGATTTGGACTCATTTGAAATCTGCAGGAACTTCAATGGATTCCAAAACCAAACTGGGATCCAAAGCCAAGCTCCCATTCAGATGGAGATCAAATCTCACTTGAACAATGAACATATCCAAACTTCTCATTAGCTTTTCCATGATGCCTATACTTGAAACTTCACCATAATTATTGGGTTAAGTACCTAATCTATATCATATGGATTTGAGAATAATATTGTGGGTTTTTTTTTTCCACTCATCTGCTTTACTGAAGGAAAGCACAGGAAAGAACCACACTGTGAAGTTAATGTGTAGCAAAGAATTAGGATGTGATTCAAGGAAGTTATCATGAAGGTAAATACAGGGAAGTTGTGAAATACAGCACAGAACTGTGCTGCTAATTAACAAATAACACTTTCTTCAGCAACTAAAAAAATAATGAGCAAATGGAATGTCTCCTCCCTTTTTCCTCCACATACACATCTTTGCCTTCTAGCAAATTGCCGCCTGACATTCAAACCATGCTACGCCTGGAATTACATAGTGCCCATACTGAACATATATTCCATGCACTGACAGACACGAGTGACACAGGAGCCACAGCATCCAGAGGGACAGGGGGAACCCAGAAGGAGGGGGGGAAGCAGATCATCTCTCTAGTGACTCTGGGACAGACTGAAAAATAAGTAGCTATAGGCATTTGCCTAGGAGGCTGTTCTAGCAGGATTTTCAGTACTGCTTAGGTACCTAGGACTCTGCAATTTTGCCACCTAGGTCCACTCCCAAATGAGGCACCTACATCCTCTTGAGGATTTCTGCCAGGAACTGTGTTGCAGAAGTGTCGGACCCAGGTCTTGTAAAGACTTTGGCTAGCGCCCTAACCACCAGAAAATCCTTCCTCTTGCTGTTCTTTATCATTCAAATACTGAAGAATGGTCTTGTGGTTTAGCCCCAGTCAGGATCAGAAAACATGGAGCCAAGCACCCCAGGCGTAGGCAGGTGCAACACAAATTGTAATCGGTTGGAGGCACACCCACCTTAAATCAAAGGTACATTTGTTTCCTGGCTCCTGTTCCTGGCTTGGACCCTATGCAAGTCACTTGAACAGTTGGTGCTTCTGTTTCCTCACCTGTAATTTTAGGATAACAAAACTGGCCTACCTCCCAAAGCTATTGTTAGATTCCTCCAATTCAGACACATAAAGGACAGTGGGAAGCTGTAAGTAAATACACAGTAAAGTTATCATGCAGTTATCCGCTTGCAGAGGATTCAGATATATGAATACACATGCAATCACTTAGTTTTATTGCTTCATTATGTACCAGTGAACTAATTGCAGATTATTGTGGCATTAGTCTTAAATAATATTCTTTCCAGAGAAAGAATAACTTACTAACTTACTAAATTGCTCAGTCAAGTGACAAAGCCTACCTGAATATCTTTAAATAATTTGGGTCATTTTCTCCTTCAAATAAATTAGTGGCTGTGGTTTTACACATTTGGGAATCTGCCTTCTGAATTTTTGTTAGGTTAGGTTTTAATCACAGCCATTGGCAAGTATGAAATGTTCTACATTGGGTGAAAATCCATGAAAATGAATAACCTCTAGTGTTAGGCATATCCCTCCTTCCACTTCGGAGCTGCAGGCATGCCTGCCCATGTGGGATTCCTGGAAGGAGGATGGGCTACGGGAAGGGTAAGTGTGCTGTGGTTAACTGGTAGGGCTGCAGCCTGGCTCCCTGCCCACTGGCAGCTCCCAGGCATTCCCAGTGCAGCTCTGTCTGATGCTGCATTACTGGTGGCACCACCCCAGCTTTAGGTCAGCAGTGTAGGTCCAAGCAGCTGATATATTCCTGAGGAGCTCAACCGGGAGGAAAGCAGAAAAAGTTAGTAGCATATATGTCAGCTGGTTCCCCAGAAAAGGCCTTTCTTTCCCTTGCCAAAAGTCAAAGTCTACTATATACAAAGGAGGCATTATAGCTTCTCATAAAAAGGTCACAAGAATCTTTTGTAATTCAAAGTGGTATACAGCCTAAATATAGGATTTCTCCCAGAGTTCCTACAGTGTATAGATTAAATTCTGTTTATTACTAATGTGTGGGGAGCTGTTATGCTGTGCTGTACAAAACTTAGCAGTTGAAAGAGAAGAAAACTAAGCTAAACTGTGCGTAGCCATGTAACTGGAAGGAGATGTTGTTATACGTATTTTTAAGCAGAGGAATTTTAATTCATCTGCAGAATATTCCAGGATGAGTCACTGACCTCTCAGTCTCTTACGGAAAACGTGTGTGTTTTGTTTGTCTTCCATCCTTCATCACAAATGTAACCTATGGCATGTACATTTGCTGAAGTGGAAATAATTGTATGTCAACTTTCAAAATATATCATAAAAATCCATATTGTGAGGAGCTTCTGGACAACACATGCCATCGTGCAAAAATTCCTGAGTATAGAATTACATCACAAGCCATTACTGTGTCCAAGTATGTAAAGATTAGCTCTTAACAGCCCCTGGATCAATAATGAACATTTGAAATGTCCCTGAATACATATTCGCAAGATACAGTTTTGCAGACTTGACAGAGCTTTTACCCAAAGGTGACGGAAGCTGATTAATTACAATTAACAATAATCCTGTTTAGAAAGCATGAATCATTCAATAATATATCATGTGCTGCCCAGGGAAATGGTAGTAGGGATTTCTCTCCGATCTATCTTTTGCTGTAATGTTCATGAAAGCTTCTCAAATCCCAACCCTATGTGGTTGCCACTAAGAAAACCTCATGATAGAAAAGTCAACTTATCCACTTAGGCAGATGTTAATCAAAAAAAAAAAAAAAAAAAGGTATTTGAAGAAAATAATGGAATTTCCAAACCTTATCTTGGCCCCACTTAATCTAAAAAACCTGCTTGGCCTTTCAAGTATTGTTGAAAACCTGGCAGGCATCACAAAGAGCAAAGCAATACATATTAGCTGTACTGTTAGATATTCACTTCTAGAAAGCTCTGCCCTTTTGACATTGTAGATATTGAAATGGGGAATTACTGGCAATTTTGCTATCAGAAAACTGAGCCAGCTCTTTCCATGGAATAGCTTTTCCTCTGTCTGGCTATACTACTCAGAAAAAAAAAAAAAAAAAAACTGTTCCTTATCTACCAGTACAACTTCTATTCCATTCTCAATCATTATTCCAGCAACACCCCAACTCAAAAAGTATGCAGATTCTTATTAATAAAGATCACTGGAAGAAAAGCAGCTTTTGCTATCTGATTTTTTTTTATGGCAAGAAATCATTAACCTTTATAGATTTAGCTCATAGTACTGCTTGCGCAAGATGGGGCAGCGATGACTTCTACAGGGAACATGGCAAAGCACTTGCAGAAGGTACTCATTCACATGTCATTTATTCTTTATACATGTATATTTTTATACACATACACACATACACATACATATGCACATGCACACTTGCATTATATCAAATCTGAGGGAAATGCTGAACAACAGCAAAAAATAGATTTTCAAAGCATATATTTCTAAACTGCTATACTAACGCTTCACAGAAGACTACAGAAAAGTCATACTAAAAAAGATATTAATATGAAGTCTGTGTTCTGCTGATCATGAAACCCCACTGTACGTTCACCCTGCATTGCTAAAGTAGCATACAGTTAGGATACCAGTGATTCTGCTATTATCTGACTTACACCAAGAAAGGAAACAAATAATGTGGCAGACAACTGAAGAGACATTTTTTTGAGAAAATATATGGTTGCTGGAGGCCATGATTCTGGTGGGGTAAGATTCCTCTCCTTATTTTTGCCATCTTAAGGAAAATTGTCTTATCTAAACTTGTCACCTCAATTCTCTCTGGGGAAGTCAATGGTGAAGTGGCAATTCATCTTATTCTACAATAATTGCCTAAGATAGGTAGGATGAGCTGCCCTCTATAGGAATCTCATTCTTTCCATTGACTGCAGAGAGCCAAGATAAATTATTTAGATTTGGTCTTTAATTTTTAGGTGATTAATGGTCAGTGAGACAAATGGTACCTGGCTCACATGGTAGAAGAGACAAATCTCTCTCTGTGAGGCCAGCAGAAGGAATGAGGCAACTGAGGACCTGGAGGCTGCAATCCAGAACATAGCTTCCTTGAACTGAATCATTGAGTCTGGAGGGAGAGAAATGTCTGAAATGAAGGACATCCCTCTTTGCCATAATTTGGATTTGGATTTCCCATAACATCACTGCCTTTGAATTCTGTTTCTAATAGCAAAAACCGTCTTTCAAAGAAAAGGATTTCACTTTCCTTTTTCTAACTGCTAAGTCATAGGCACCATAGATCTGTTTCCAAAAGCAGTTTCTGCAAGAGACACTGGTCTTCTGGACAATATAACAGCTGGGTCACATGGAGGGGAAACATCCAATAATGATCAATATTTTATTCGTATGTGTGTTTATGTGACTCATATGCAGAGTCTCTCCGGTCCTGTGCCCTTTGAACTGCCAGTTGATGCTGACCAAAAGCAACTTTTGTGGAGGTAAGTGAGCATTTGGTGGAGATAGCCCTTTGCACAGGTAGACGAGGCAGTCAGAGATTGCTCTCTCTCTGACCACTCCATCACACCTCAGGAGAGGGATTCAACATGGCCACGTGGATGTGAAGGCCTGGAGATGCTCTGGCATCACTCAGAAGCCCAGCAAACCCAAACCAAGTTGCTCTGGCTACCCAGACAGGCTTCCAGGTGAAGCTTATCCAACTCCTCAAGAACTTCCTATGACACTACCAGACCCTTGTCAGGAGACAGACATGGCATCACAGACTGCACACAGGCCTGAAGGAGGAACACATGCACGCTAATTTGTTTTACAGCAAGATTAATTAACGGAACAACCACAGCGTGACAGGGCTGAGCCCTGATCTAATCAGCATGGTGTGCATGTTTTATTCTACCATCCTCTGTTGAATTAATTCCTTCTAAAACAGGTGTTAAAATGAATAAGTCAAAAGGGTAACTCCATTGTGGTGGCTCACTAAAAATGTAAATAATATAAGTAGTCCAGTTAGAAATAATTGGTAACATTTTCCTTGGCAAAAATCTCAAAAATGCAGCTAGCAGGATGTAGTATAAGCTGATCTAACAGACTAGCTTCTCTTTCTTGGCCCCCTCCCATTTCTGTTTCAAAATATTTGATTAGACAATTTCGGAAATTTTGGCACTTTGTTGTGTTTGATGAAGAATTAATTGTGGGCACAGCCAACCTTTTTACACATTCCTGTTTCACTCCTGCTTACTGCAAATGCACAAGCTGATATTTCCTACACTCGGACAAGGGAGAAGAGGCTTGCACCCCGTCCAGAGCCACTTTCGCCAGCCATCTCCTGGGAGGTTCGGCGCAGGGCCACGCTCCCAGCACTGCTTCTGGCAGCTTTTCTGGTTTTCTGTATCTCTTTTGTCTCCCTGTGGTATTTCTCACACTCTCATACACAGATGCATTACTCTAATCCCTCTGCCCCTGAGGCATGTCTTCATGATACAAGACAGCGAAGGCCAGCAATACCCGTGCCTCACTCTGACCAACTGAGAGCAGCATAAGGATGTTAGCATGGCTACAATGTTTAAAACATGAGTATCTGCATCATGCAGCGCATTGTGCACTGCAGACATAGTCAGACCCCAGCTAAGCCTTCCGTCATACACTAGTGACTTGGTAATGGCCTTACTTTGGCTGAAGAGCTTTGCTGTTTCAGCTATCCCTTCCATAAAGAAGCTAACTGCTTCTTGGAATTACCCTGAGTCAAATAGGACTGTGATAATAAATAATGTCAATGAGGGTTAGCTTACTAAATAAGAATTTATTAGGGTACATTGATAGAGTCCCCGGTCCAATCAAGGTATCACTTATAAATCTGTTGACTTCAAAGCAATTAAAAAAATAAATACTGTAAAACTCTCCTGCAATCAGCTGCAATTTGTACTAAATTCTTGACTATCTTTGTTTATGCAAAAAAGTAGAAAGAATTGTTTTTGATATCTTAATCTCTGTTTTATATCAGTTTTCCATTTCTGGAATGTAAAGCAAAGATATTAAGTATCCCATAAATCTATAACCAAGCTACTGGGAAAGAGTCCATGAAAAGCAAATGCTCTAAGAAATACAAAAGCTGGCTTCTCTCTGTAATTAAGAATTTTCTAGTCACATCAAAATAGTTTTGTTTTGTTTTGTTTTGTTTTTTTTCTAAACAAAGTAGTACTTGCTCACCATTAATCTAAATATACACTAAAGGTGTTTAGATTTTTTTTACCTCAGAAACATGTACACTTGTGACATGCAAAGCTGCAGGTAGCCATTTTAGCTGGTTTGGTTTTTTAACAAGACACTTATTCCATGGGACAGGAAAAATGTATTTGTGTTAAGCACATAATAATAAATTATTTAAATAATAAATAAAGGGAAAATTAAAATAGTGCTGAGAAAAAGTGTGTACTCCAGTCACTCTTGAACTGTTTTGAGTGACTATGAAAAAAAATCAATTAATAGTAATTTGGGACGAGTGTGTCTCATTGACTTAAGTAGTAATTGATGTAGGCTCTTGAAGAGGGTATATGTTTATGCAGAGATATTGAAATGACACATCTGTACCTAGAAGGCAATGCAAAGTGTATTTCTGCACAGCCATCCCAGATTGCTTTGAGGTTGCCAACAGAATCATGTGCTTGTGCAGAATGCCAACTGCTGGAGGACATAGGGAAGATGTGCTTTTCCCTTTTTGGAGGTACCTTGCACCCACACTGACAGTGGGGTGCTCTCATGTGTGTACTGCATGACTCCAGTTACAGACACAAGACAAATTTGCACCAAATCAATAACTTCTCCCAAGTTAGCTAATGTAGATACACCCTCAGAGTACAGCAAGCACCTCTTTATGAAAACCACCAGAAGCTACCAAGGAGGCAACTGCAAGGAGGCACTAAGCCCCTTGCGGACTCTGGCTGTAAATTTAATTTCATGTTGTGTTACTGAAGGAGTCATCCGGTGCTATAGGGAGATCCCAGTCTGAAGCTGCAAGTTCTTGACTACTTCTGCTGAAAGTTATGTTTCAAAATTCACTCAGGTGGAGTGGATGTATACAAGTCATAAATCTAATGACAAAAAGAAAAAAAAAATGCTATTAAAATGTACCTCCCACATAAGAAAGAGGTTAAGCATCAGGCGGCAGTACAGGACACTACATACTAAATGAGGAGGGACTCAAGTGAGGGAGATCTTTTTCAGAAAGGGAGTGGGACTTACCAGAGCAATCCATACTCAGACTTGGTTTTGCCCTGTTAGGCAATGTGGTCCTACCCAACTGCAATGCCTAAAACAAATAAAGTATTATTTCTTTTGTCTTCTCTTCTGTTTATTTTTTTTCCCTTCCTTCTTACCCAATGACTTTCACAATGCCTGTGAAATAAGACATTATCAAATAAAAAAAAAAAAAAAAAAAAAAAGGTAGTTTTGAGCAGTTTCCAAAGGACCTTTCTCCTGTCTGGTCCTTCTGTGATTGGACCAGATGATTTCCAACAGTTACATCCTACCCAAAGACAAATTTGATTCTATGGTCCTATGTCTCTGTCTCCAAAAAAATAGGAAGAGGTTGTGAATAGTTGGAGTGTCTGTCGTCTTTGTCTTCTCCATTAACGACTGAGGAGAAAGCAGCAAACCCTGTAGTATCCATAAGGGGACATGATGCTACCTAACACACCTTGAGGATGTCTATAGGCTGAGGTTTGACTGTGACCTGGGCAAGGAATGAAAAACAAACAGCAAGCAGCTCTACTCCATCAACACTGAGGTACTTTCCAAGTTTGTAAATAACTGCAGACCTTTGAAGTGAACAGAAATCTGAAGATCCTAACCAAAGGGATATGTGAAGATTTGGCACACCTGTAAATGGGAAGAGGATGAGCGTGGGTTTTTAGATGATAATTTTCAGGGTTCAAATACAGTGATGCCACTTTCTCTTGAGATAAGAGAGCAACTGGTGGTAGTGGTGATGCTGGTAGTGGAATTACCCCTTTTTTTTTATAAGAATGTGATGATTACAGATCCTACACAATTTCTGGGAAAAATGCTCTAACACCTTAGCTATAAAACCTTAGCTTTTGGATAAAAGAGAAACTGTTTTTGATATAAACTACAGAACTAACAGTTTGCTATTCTCATAACTTAGATGGCAATGGGATTGTTTAGGGGCTAAAGTTAGGTGTTTTGAGAACAGACAGTGGTCTCTGGTGCCTAGGGAATTCAGAGGCAGCTACAAGCAGATAAATGACCCAGAATGATCCAATAAGTAAGGCCATTATTGCAACAATTTATTCAGAGACCACATAGGATGTTCAACATTAGGATCAATTTGACTGCATTGTCTCTTTTTTGATAAAAGAGGAAAAAGAAACAGAGAAAATATAGTTAATCATGGCAATATTTCAGAGTGGAAGAATGGAAAGGTGTGGGTGTTTGTGGTTTGTTTGTTGTTTTGATGTTGGGTTGTTGTTTTTTGTTTGTTTGCTTGTTTGTTTCTTTGTTTTCTTTCTATTTTTTTTTTTTTTGCATAGCATAATTCAAACCTAAATAATTTTGAAATGTAGAAAATCTTGTACCTTACATTTTAAAAAATATAATGTCTATAAAATTTCTATGTAGAAACAGCCTTTGTTTGTGGCAATTCTCAATTTTGCATGCCTCTAACAAACTCTGTAAATTAGACAAATCCTATGAGCTTTGTCCTGATTTTTTTTTTTTTTTTTTGGTTAATCAAAACAGAAGATCCTGATTGTGTTTCCTCTGCTCCAAGATACACAACTTTGAGGAGGGGGTTGTGTTTTCAAGAATATTTTCCCTTCCTTATCCCTTATATAAACTCTTTCTGGATCAAAAACAACAGTATTTCTTTTCTGAAGTCAACTGTATATGGGATCTTCAAAACATTCCCTCAGCATAAAAAAAAATCAAATCAAATCAAAAGTTTCCCCTCAGTGAAAAGGCACTTATAAACTCAAGTCAAATAGAAATATGTGGCAAATGGGGTAGGCTGAAGAATACAACTCCTTGGGTTTCAGCCTTTTATAAAGCACCAGCAACACTTTGTGATTTAAATGGGTAATGGAAACAATAGCTGTATGGAGCTGTATGGATAAGGAGTTTATGGAACCCCTAAAGGGAGTGAAGCAATTGCAAACACTCATGCTTGATTAATAAAGGATTTCAGGAGACTTCACTTCCCGGTGCTCTCTCTGCCTCATGAGTTACAACAAACCGTCCACAGGCTGTGCATCTTTATATTTAGTATGAGGACTGCATCCTGAATAGCACCATCACTTAAGTAGCTGAGAGAACTGCTACCAAATCCAAACAAAAGCATAAGAATCTAATCCTAAATGTGGCAATGCACTTTATTACTCAAATAATTTTATTTTCTACAGGAAAAGTTTCTTCAGGATTTCAGTTGTTTGGATCTAGAAAATCAGGCGAGCTCCTCTTCAATCCTTCCAGTTGGGTTTTGCAGTAAAACTCTGGGGACATAGTGCATAGATCTGCATTGCTCACTGCAGTGTGGCAAACAGCACGAACAGGAGCTTGTATGTCCAACATGAAGCAGTGAAGCACCCAGAGGCAGTGCTAGGTCAGGACCTGAAAACAGTACAGCGCTGTCAGTGCAGAATTTACGTGGTTATTCATTTTATTCATTTAGGTGAAAACAAAATGATTGTAATGGAAGTTATATTAAAAGAATCAAGAATCTCAGATTTTCAGATTTAAGTATTCGTGTGACTGTGTGAAAAACAATTATTTTTCAAGAGATCATAAACAATAAAATTTAATTTTTTTGTCTCTTGTAAAAGAAAGAAAGCAGGAAAGGCAACCTTTTATGCTTTATGTAGCATGTTTGTTTCCAGCTTGGAATTTTCATAAACTCCCAAAGGTGTTTGGAGCCCCCTTGCCACATTATAGCAACAACAAAATCAACCTACACATCTCAAACTTTCTCCAAAGGCACTTCTTCCTCTGTGTCAGGAAGGAGTGGGAAGAAGGGGAGTTAACCAGATTAATGTTTGTCTAGCTAGCAGAATGCTTGTCATCGTTGATCAGGACCCTAATTTATGTGACCACAAGAGAGATAGAGACTCTGTCTGCAACTCTCTCACTCACTACTGGAAGAAGACTTTGGCCAAAATTCAAACCTATTATTTATTTTTGAAAATACAAATACAAGCTCCACTAGGATTTCCCTGCTGAATAACAGTGTAGCCAGAGAGGGACATAGGACCAAATTAACACAGCTACAAAGCCACATATGGAGAGATTTACCGGAAGTAGTTTAATGTCCAATGAAAACTCCTAATGTAAAGCAAAAAATATATGGATTATTTCTTATTAATTATGTTTTGATTTTATGGAACTTTGAATTTCTATAACATTTCATAATATTAAGCAAAGAACCAGGAGATTGTGTTCAGTTTTCTTTGTTTGAATTGGAGATAAGTTAAGGAGAAGGACATGCCTCAGAAAGAAAGCATGAAAAGATGAAATAAAATTTTACTCCAGGGCTGAAGTCCTGGGTGATAATAGACAAGGAAGGAATTGAGTGTATAAGGGAAAGAAGATCAGCAAGGCTTGAGGTGGGAAGAATTGAAATGAAAGCTGGAGACCGGGTTTCACAGGAGAAAGAGATGGAAAATGGTAGTAAGCTCTGTGAAGCATCTGTGCTTAAATACAGTGAGAGTAACTGTTAATGGAGCAGAGGGGTCATGACTATGTGTCAGAAGATACAAAGCCTGAAGAATGAGTTTTGTCTCAATAAAAATCTCTTTAAAAATGTTCGAGTTAGTCATTCAGATTCCCTTTATAGTCAATAAATACTTCCACAGAGTGAGTCACCTGACCTAATTTAGATGTCTATCTTGAGATGGGATGAATCACACACTCAAAGTATCTATTGATATCTATTGACTATAAAAGGAAACAGGACTTGCTTAAATGGAGAAATCTACATTGCAGATGAAACCCATCCTTAGTCATTTTACAAACTAACTTGATAAACACCATGAAAATCCATTCTTTTGGGGCAGGCTTCAAACACACAATGCTCTTATGGTGAATGTAGAGAATATGGTAACCCCCCCCAAGCTGGAAATGGGATTATTAGACTGGTTTATAGGATAATCCCTTATTGAGTGGAGAAGGAGGAGCCACAGCAAGGAATGTTGCTCTGCAGAAAACTCTGCTGTTAATGACAATAATTAGGCTGATTCAGAGGCTTTGCTTAAAAGACATAAGTAAGATGTGTTGGGCAGAGGGGAGAAGGAGCAAATAGCCTCTCTTCACTTTGGAATGTGGGATGCTGAATCTAATCAGAGACTGATATCAAAGTGTTAAAACTTTATTAAAAGCAGAATCTAAACAAATGCCTTTCTCCCCTACTCACCCTCCCAAATTCCTTAATGGAGAGTTTAAATGAAAATAAAAGTTCAAAATAAGTTCAGTCACTCTTAAGAAGCTCTCATATCTGAACCTTCTGCAATGAGAGTAATTTGTTATATATTAACCAGAAAATTTGAAAAGCCAAAGCTTAGAAAGGTGTCGCTCGTACTAGGAGAAATTTACCACTTATTGCTAATATCCCACACTTTTAAATATCATGTGTTATAATTACACTCACAGGATACTGAATATAACTCATGTTTTTAAAACTTTAAATGTTCTCATCTCTGTATTCTCACATATACACAGTGCCCTCACATGAATGATTTGGATGAAAATTTTGCAATTGACTTCTGTGGGGACAGGATTTCACTCCCTATGTAGGCAATGCTGAATCTGCTGCATCTACAAGCACAAGGCTTCTCTCACAGCTAAGACCCCCCACCTTCAGTAACATTTTACCCTGTGTGTGATAGATCAAGTAGAGCCATTGATTTTTCTGTCTG
The DNA here is from genome assembly GCA_013399115.1 of Anseranas semipalmata. Taxonomy (NCBI): domain Eukaryota; kingdom Metazoa; phylum Chordata; class Aves; order Anseriformes; family Anseranatidae; genus Anseranas; species Anseranas semipalmata. The sequence continues at coordinate 156,579 of VXAA01006213.1, read as the reverse complement.
CCTTGGTTAGAGTCTGCCAGGTCTTGGAGGTCCTGTTGGAACTTCATATGGTTCTGTTTCAGTAGTGAAATAGTTAAAAACTCCATTTTTATATTTTGTTTGGCCTGTTCTCAGGTAGGTACTTCCTGTTGACACATAGCTTTCCTACTTTAAAATTATACAGGTGCAATATGCTCTGCCTAAGATCACCCCTCTTCTTTGGGGAGGTAGCTACGTTTTCAGAGTGTTTTGTACGTGGGTTTTACTGAGCTGTAAGAATCAGTTTATTGACTTATACAAGGTAAACAGAGAACCAATCTATTTGTTGATGGTATCCATGATACAACTTAAAATACAAATATCAACGTCAAATACTGTTATTAAGCAGATGTTCTACTCATAAAAATTATGTCTACAGTATAATAAGGTTGCATCACTAATGACAGTAACTTTGTTTCACCTACTACTGTACAGGAATTTTTTGAACTGGATTATGACTACATTATTGATACATCAGCAGTACAAACCCAGACAATATGTAATAGGTTAAATGAGGCATATGGTAAAAATCACCTTTTAAAACACCAAAAGTCCAGGGAGGCTAAAACATGGAAAGATCTACATAAATCTTGCTTGCATAATTCATGGCAAGGTTTAGTATCATCTCCATTAGAGCTAATATAAGGAATACAAAGACAATTTAAAAACAACCAGTGAAATATTTAAATGTGCTCTGTGTTCAGACTTAGTGTGGAGATTCCAGTGAATCTTAGAGTGCATTTCTTAGTTTAACATTTGTTTTGCTAATTCCTCCATGTCTCCATGGATTGTATTTACTGTTCTGTTGCTAATGCATTTTAAAGCTTCAAAGCTTTTAACCTTTAATCTCCACTTATTCAAGTGAGGTTAAGTGATCTTTTTCCTTACCTTGTGTCCAAAAACAGGTCTTCAATCAAACATTCTTCTGAAAAGACCACACTCACACTTACCTATATCTTCATAAGCTTCCTTTTAAATGTGGAATTCTTTCATAATGGTAATTCATAAGAAACATATTAAACAGCTAGTGCAGAATTCGGGAGAAGAATAAACACTGTTTTTTTTTTTCCCTCTGTCCTTTTATATTTAAAGAGGGAGATGCAAAGCACACTTGATGGAGACACATGAACAGTATGCTTCACACCAAAAATGGTATTACATTTATCTGAAGTACTGCAATACTGCTACTGTACTGTAATACCTAGATTATACTGAGATAAAAGCAGAGCTTCAGGGAAAAAAAAAAAAAAACACAGAAAATTGGATGTGCTGTATCAAGGCAGATATGTTTTTAAACAAATCAGCCCCAGAATTAGTTTTGTCAGTATAAGAACTGACTTATAATTAACTCAATAAAGACTTCAGTATTTAACACTGTTCTCAAACATTCAGTCTGTTTTTCCTTTGGCATTTCTCCCTGACTCAATATCCAACATACTAGTTGCACCTTCTGGACGTGCCCTCAACTTTCTCTTGGTCAAAGGGGAGACTGGGAGACCAGCTCAGAGCAAATGCCCAACCTTTAGACAGAGAAAGTTAGAAGTCATGTTCAGCTACCTCACACTACAAGGAGAGGCATTCAGATGTACTTGAAAAATCTCGGTCTAACAAGCCTAGTTCTATACATTTGTTCTTGCTGTGCATGGGTAAGATACGAATCTGACAACAGCAGAAACAAAAGGCCTCTAGAAGACGAAATGGGTAGGCAGGAGGCTATACAGCTCCCCTGATGATTCTCTTAGTGAAAAAAAATCACATCCAGAAATGGTATTTACAGTGTAGCTAAATCCAATTCTCATTTCCTCTTTGTCCTTTAACTTGAAATTCCCAACCAAGTCCCTAGTTAGCAAGTATGTGAATACCGAATTACATGATTTGACAATAAAATTTCTCTTCTGAAATTGTCCATATCCTCCAACATTTTATATTAAAACTGTATAAAAAATGACATGACATGGAAGTATCAGTTCAGAGAGATGCTGACATACTGTTTCATCCTATGTGGATTATCAAATAAGACAGTGTCTATATTAAAGCGAGGGGAAAAAAATAAGAAATTCAGATTCAAGAGGCCGTGAAAATTTGGAATTTCAGTCATCAGAGACAGATCAAAAGCTGTTTGTTGTCTGTTGGAATTCTTTTGTTTACCCTGTGATCTTTCCATCAGTCTCCAAGCAAATCATATGGCAAAATATTTTTTCAGCTTCAAAAGCTTAAGGTTGTTTCTTGACTATTTTGGTCAAGGTAAAAACTTAGGGGAAATTTGAAACTAAACTAGTTCAGTAACTTGTGGAAAGTGGAAAGTGGAAATGCAGTTGACTCTCAGATGATGTAACAACATACATGTCGTGCTTTGTGACATTGCATACCAGCAAATACCTTTTTTCAGTGTCCAACAGTATAAAAAAAACCTTTAAAGGAATCTTGCAGCAAGTTCGTTCAATGATAGTATTCTAGGGTGTTTCTTTTTTCGTTTTGGTTATAATTATAGCAGTTGCCTTAATAAAAGGTTCTGAGGTAAGGACTTGTGCATGCCATTCACTCACTGCCGTGTTTAATTCCTATCACTGTTCAATCACTTGTTACTTTATTTTTAGGGGCAAATTTATAGCAAGCTGCTGGATCACATGTACCCAAGTATTTGAAGTATCTGCAGCTGCTTACATTGCAGGAGATCCAAGCTGCATTCCTGTCATGAATCATAGATTTGTGAGGGCAGAGCCACAAATATATATTAAAAAAAATGCAGCTTACACTGCTGGCAATCAAATTTTAAACAACCTTCCTAAAGGATCCATAGTGACAGAAGAGCCGAGGCTCTCATTCACCCTGGTTATGATCTCTTTCCTGGCACACATGACATCTTTAGGTACTCATTAAGAGCTTCTGCTGGAATGTTTACTTGAGAGAAACAATAATCACCATGTGACTGTAGGTAGAAAGGTTAATTAACAGGTAATTAACAGAAAATCATTCAGGACCAACTTCCCAGGGGATTTCCACTTTCAAAAGCATAGGCACAATGGATTCAGTGTTCTGTCATTTATGTAGATTTTTTCCTGCAGGATTTCCTTTTGCAAACAGGACTTACACCTATGACTTACGTCACTTCTCTATACACCAGAACGTCATCAAGTAACACTTTTATGTTACTGGTGGTGAAACAGGTGAGATAGGAAAGCTACCATTTGAACAGTCTGTCTGTGGCAAGCCTACATAACAGTGAATATCTGTACATGTGAATGGACTTGGACAGTTCAGTTTATTCTCAATCACATTCTCTTGTCTGAGAATGTTGATGATTGCCAGGTTATTCTGAAAATGTTTGGGACTAAAAAGTTTGTCAGCTGCTTTTGTGACTAGATAACAGAAATGAGAGTGATTTCTGTTAGTGACTAGTAATAGTTTTGTGATTCAGCTTCAGCTTCCAATCATGAAGAAAAAAAATTATCATGTGACACAGTTATCAACCCAACCAGTACAAATAGAGTTAAACAAACAGTTCGTGAACAACATGTAATCTGAAATTAAAGTTTTCCATCGGTCTCTTTTTTTTTTTTTTTTTTCATTCATTTACAGACTGTAATAAATCTGTAGGGAAAGAGGGTAAGCTCATGCATGAGTCACTACGAGAGAAGGTTAAACTGCCTGTATAGTTTGAAAAGTTCTCTGTATAATAAGATTAAAATAATAATATGAGCCTGTTCATACAATAAGTAATAATTATAGTATGAAAATCAGAATTGGTTAGAAATCCCTGTGCTATATAAAAAAAAAAAAATCCATAATTTCATTATAAAAGAGAAGTCTCAAATACTATACACACACAAGGCAGATGAGACTGTTAGATTGTCAAAAGTTCCAACCTAAGCAAAAGCCATGTTTGCAAATTACTATTTGAACTTCAAGATATATTTTACCCTCCAAAACAGCCACAAAAATGGTTGTTCTCAATTTCTGTCGTATTTTCCACATCTTTTATCTCTTCCTGCTTCTTTCCTGACCTACAATGCCATTTCAATGTCTCAAACTTTACCTTCCAAGACTTTTTTTTTACAAAAACAAACAGCAACAACAACAACAAAAACACAAAACATTCAGTCCCTTGTTAATTTATCAACAAAATGTAATTATCTCATTACTTGCATTAGTTCTTCCCTTCAACAGGAGATATGTATAATCCTTGAAAGAGGGTGAACATCCAAATATTTGTCTCAGTTAACAAGAGAAAACTGAGCAATACTGAAGAGGATTTTCACAAAGCAATATGCTGAGAAGATGAGAGTAATGTTTTTTGTTTATTCTTTAAAAGTCTCTGATGTCCTTGCCCAAGTTCAGATGGGCTAAAAATGTACCACTTTTGACATGTACCCATATAATGAAATGAATGCTTCAAAATTTTTCTAGGATTGTTACCAGATAGACACAACAGTAGTAAATCTGATATCGGGAGCACAGTCTCACTACATTACATGATCAGACTAGGCAAAGAGCACCTGAGAGTAACAGTGGACTGGGAAGGAACCTAAGCTTTTTTTGTTTTTTATTTTTGGTGGATGCCTTATCTACATTACAGAAGAATGGATAGTTATGAGTTCAAACAAATACCATTTCTGAGCTCCTTCATGCAACTTGTCATCTGGGTTTAACTTCCCTCTAAATCAGCTATTTATGTGATCCCTTAATGTTGGGTTTGGAGATAAGAGCAAAATGTAGAATGACTTTTGTTTAAGAATGCCTCTGTCTTTTTTATTTCTGAGTTTTATTATATTTTTATACCAGGTTCTAAAGGCACATCCTTTAGTTCAATGTCCATAAAACACTATCAAATAATGATAAAACTTTATTTATAGGTATTGTAAAAGTTCTACCTTTAAAAGAGTTTTCTGAGAACAATAGTATATTACTACCCAATCCGTGCTGACCAGCACTTCTCAATTTGCCACATTTGGTACGTATGTGCATGTTTACTTGGACACATGCAAAAGACCTGAGATTCTTTGCCTATACCATGAGAAGGCTGAGTGCAAGCCAGCTGTGCCTGGAAGCGTTATGGCCCTGTTAGTATGAAGTGCTCCTGAGCTAAAATACCCTTCCTCGTGCAACTCTCTTTGCCATGAAGATAGGCTCTGTCATTAAAAAACAATATATGATTCTACATACTTTCCTAAGGTTATTGTTTTGGATTGATGACAGTGCCTAAAGAAACACATGATATCATTTCCTTCAAATTCCTTATAAAAGTTTGTTCAAATATTTGTTAAAGAATTGCAGGGCAAGCATTTTCACAGCTAATTTGAAATCTCTTTGATTTCTCTTCTCTTCAGAAATGTTGCAGTTAATCAAACAGTACAAACAACACCATATGTTTAATCTCAATAAAATTAGAGAATAATTTTGGGGAGAACAAAAAGAACAAAGACGTAGTTAATGCAACTGTCCTAATTTAGACTGCAATGTTACCAGGAAAAGAGCTTTTCTCCAATAAGTCTGTAACATACCTATGACACCTTTTCCCCCAGTGTGGCTCAGACTTCTGGCTTCTACTACAATATAGGATATGTTTGTCAGGAAAAAAAAAAAAAAACACAAAAATCAGAACATGCCTTTGTCAAATTCCTTAACAAATATATTAATTATACTGGTTTCTTAGTACTAGCACTTTGAAATATTTGCAAAAAGTGATAACAAAAGAATAAGTTAGATCTTTTATTAAATAAAGTCACAAAAGATCATTTTGCTGTATATGACATCTAGTCAGACTGAAGAACTATGCATTTTCAAATCCTCATTTCAGTCTTTGTATTTAAAGTAAATGATCAATCAGTGCAGAAGTGACTAAAAATCAATAAAACAAATACATTTTCCTTGTAACTTGTCCAAAGGTTATGATTTAGTTACAGTGCAACTTAAGTTGTTGGCTCGGTTACAGCATGTACAACAGTATAACGTCTTTTTATTGAGCACAAACCATGTAGCTCAAAAACCAAAGAGGAGAGGATTTAAAAATGCCAAGTCCAAAAAACAATTCCTTGTTAATGGTCTTTACTACACTCATTTCCCAACATTGTGTCTTGATCTGGAGTTCACTGGAGTAAATAATTACCTCTCCATTGGCTGCAGTCAATATTGAAACAGGTTTTTTGAAATTTTATGTGTTTAAAAAATAGTAATGAAACCTACATATGAGAAACATTCATTTGCCAGATGCATTCCTCATATGGTGTTTCTCTTGATGACAATGACATTTTCCTGCACAGAATGCATGCAGAAGAACTGCATAAAACAGGACTAACTCATTCTGAAGAGGTATAATCCAGATTTTCCTCAAACTATTTGTAAAGCAGACCTACTGCTACAGTTTTTTAAAAAGTCATCCTTTCATGGAGGACATTCTTGTCCAGGAGGAGCATTCCCTAAATGGAAGACCTCAAGATCAAGCCCTTTGAGGTAAACTCCTCTGTGCTTTATATGGATTTATGCATGTGTACACATAAATGTGTATATACCAAGTGTGAAAGGCCTCCTCCTAAAATCAGCTCTAGCTCCTGGCCTGGGAAGGCTTGCTAAGGGCAAAGGGAGAGGGAGAGAGATTTTGTTACCATGGGCATAAAAAATTCTGGCACCACTGCTTGCAACCGCAGAACAGAACAGAGTAATGATAGTTTACATTTTTTAAATTTCCAGGAGGACATATTTAGCATCCTATGGGCTTATCACTTAAAAATATATGCCATCCACTCCTTAAATAAAATTCCTACTTTTAATAACTTCTGCTTTGACCTTGCAAAAGAGACAATGCTATAATCAATTATCCCCAATGCCTTCCTTAAATCTTCTCTAAAATATTGCTTACTTCAGTGAAAAAAAAAATAGGATCAGAATTTTGAAAATGTCCCAAGTGAAGTAGCAAGTGTCTGGCATCCATTGAAATTAGAATGTATTGGACTTAAATTTCTATATGCCCCCTCTTTAATGTTACTCCCTACCAATGAGACCACTGCATTCACACTGCAATGAGACTATATGCATTCACTGAATCCTGAAGTGTCCACAAGGTCCAAAAAAAAGCCAGTCTGGGGAAATGGAGAGGTGTATGTGTTCCTGGGATCTATTTTTACCCTGTCATTCCTTAATACAGAATAGGGTTCATGTAGTTATCTCATCAACTAAAAGACGGAGATCCTGGAAGTGATTTGAATTTGGAATCTCTCACTGCCTGCTTAAGACCAAAACCAAAACTTGTTTTCTAAGCAACTGGTGAGAGGATTCACCTAAGAGATGAGACATCCAGGTACAAATTTCCCACTTTAGAATACTCTTATACCAAATAAAATAGCTGTTGCAAGAGGAGCTGAAACAGAGGAATTCAGCAGAATAGGGCTTTTTGCTGGCATGTGGGTGACCTAGATCCAACCTCTGCACTAAATCAGGAAAGCACCTGTATCACACTCACCTTGCAGAATAGTTTCATTATTAGTGTACTGTACAAAAACATACCCTTGCTATATATTTTGCTGTGCTTTGACCATGTTTACAAGATCAGGCCCAATATAATCCTAATTTGAGAATTCTTATTGGGCTTGAATTTAAACATCTTCTGTGCCTACACATATTTGGGCTTTAAATAGATTTTCAAGCTGATCTCTATTAAATATTTGGTATATACTTATATACTTATTATTTCTTATTAATCTTCATTTATACATACTTCTTATGGTGTACATTTTTGTCATTAAGGAATTGATAGTTTGTGAGGGAGACATGATTTCTAGCATGAGGTGGGGAGAAAAGAAAAAGATGTACATGCCAGGATAAGTGAAGCAGCTAAATATGGAGCTTCTTATATCCCATCTCTTGCTTTGACCTTTGTACATTCTGTGATGTTTCAGTGAAATGAGCGATCATGGTACATTCTTAAACCATCTTAACATGGGCCAGCCAAGTGTCAAAACAGAGAATAGAAAACAGAGCCATGAATCACGCAGGTTGATAGGGAAGTGTTAAGATTTTGAGTAAAAAGTATGCTAACCTTCTAAAAACCAGAGTCTGGGCTATATGATATCACTTTTTTGTTTGTTTGTTTATTCCTGTATTTGCAATCTGTAAAACTCTGTAATGGATTTTGGATGCCAGCTGTTTACTGTATCACAGTGCAGTACTGAATTTGGAAGAATGCATGGAAGATTTTAGAATTACATGTACCACAGATTCTGCAATGACTAGACTTGGCATTCCCAAGAAGCCATCTGTCAAATCAATTAATGACACTTTGGATGTGGAGGTTGAGACATTGATGCCATTTCTTCCCAGAAGATGGTATAAAAGAGACATTTTATGTCTTTGCTGCAAACTTTCTTCCCCACTCTGCCTGCAGCAGGGAGAGAATTGGAAAGGGTGTGTCCCATATATTTAAAGTATATAGTAAGAAGCTTTAAAAAGATACTGAAACTTTAGGAAATTTTAATAACAAGCAAAGATGAAATAAAAGAATGTGCCTTAAATGAACTTGGCTGAGGTAAGAGAAAATTGGTATCTATTAAGGAGTGAAAATATAGAAGATAAAAGAGCTTGAAAGTACATCTTTGGCTTATTTGGCTACTTGGTATCAGTTTCTTTGGCACATTAGGTTTTTGTAAGTACAAATAAATTTTCTGAAGGGATCTGTTCCATTAAAAGGAACACGATCATGAACTGACCTGCTATAATAGTACAAATGCACTCTTCCACATTATCCTGAATTGAATAAATAGCAACTATTTCTTTTCCTTTGAAAAAAAAAATCACTATTATTCCTCTATTTCAACAGTCCACTTACTTTCCTGTATTGTAAGCCATTTTTAGTTATTCTGATGAGTTAGAGGGTGGTGCTGCCAGGAGATTCTGTTGTATAGCCAATGTATTATTCCACAACATTTCATTTAATTTTCTTTTTGTTAGAACTTTGCCTACAATAACTTTGGCCCACTTAATCCTAGATTTGTCCCATCCAACTTTCAAGCACATAAGTGACATAGGAAGTTAACACTTTTAGGCTTCCTGAATATGTTATACTCAAAAGGTAAATTCAGCTTGATGCACCCCAATGCTCCCTATTCTCACTTCACTGAATACTGAGAAAGCCTCAAGTGATTGCTAATATAGGTACTTCAGGTGGGATTAATTCAGGTCCTGAGTTGTTTAAAACAGTGCTAAATGCCTACTTTTAAAGATGAACCAATTTTCATGTAAATACTATGGCTCTCTAGAAAATTTACTGTTGAAACACATAAACATTGTGCAGACTTGGGGCTCATAATGGCATCTATGACTTTTAAATCTGTGCACCCAGAAGTCATGGCATAAGATATAGGATGGATGGAAAGTGTTTACTATTAGCCTGGCTACAAAAACTTTTATTAGGTGAAAAGTATATTAAATGTATATAAACGGGATATGCAGCCCTGAAGAGACAAATCATGAAAATCAGTATATTGTTGAAATATATACTAGTGGGTTGCAAAATGAAGCAAAGTTTAAATGACCAACTTCAATTTGCAAGTTCTGTATGCTGTATAATTCAGAACAAGATATGCAGCTTGATCATTGTTGCCTTTCTTGAGATTAATATGGGCTCCAAAGATTTGCTTTCCTTCCCTATATACTTTACTTTGCTATGGGAGATCATTTTCTGATCAACTAACAGCTGAAGTTCAGCTTATACCAGCATTCTTTGTAATAAAAAAATTTTTGTAAAAAAATTCTTTGTAAAAAAAATCTTTGTAAAATAACTGTGTAAATTAGCTCACTATCTTAACAGTTGCTGAGATTGTTGCAAAAACTCTTGGTTTCTTCATCAAAGTGGGTTTTTTACATACAAAATGGATGGGAAATTTTTCTGAACCTTCAGTACTTCCCTTGCCCCTTCTTTTGTGCTTGTTTGTTTGTTCTTACTCAGTCTCATCATCTTCTGGCATTGTTCTGGACTAATTGTAATGGACTGATTCCTAACATGTGTTGTCAATGGATTGTTTGCTGGCATATCTGACAATATTACCATCTACTTTAGTCTCTTATAAATTTTAGTGTTTTTATACTGTGGAAATTTAATAAACAGACTAGTAATTTAGAAAAAGAAATGTCAGCAAGATGTGTGGGATAGGAGAAGGCCTACTCTATACCCCATATTCTTCAAATGCAATTGTTTCTTTTCAAAGCAGCACAGCTGTTCAGCAATCAAGGACTATCTGTATCCCATATGCTAAAGCCAGATGTCAATATTGCTGTGTGTGAATTTGCAATGCAAGACTGCTCAGAACAGTCAAACCATATTTCAGGGGAGGACATTGTCCAGGGAACTGCAGTGGGAAGAGTTTCCAGCACAGCTCCCTGCCAAAGTAGTAATAAATCGTTTCTTTAGGGATTAGGCAAAAGCTTTGCATTATGTAGAAAACCAACTTTTCTTTCTTAACCAATAAAGCCACAAAAACACAAACTAATGTTTTAAAAAATGCTTACCTCTCTCCACTGCCTGTACAGGGCACAGAGCATGAGTAGCTCTGGTAAGAACACCTACTTTTTGTCAAAAGAATCCCACCCTGAGTGTCTAGTCACATGTGATTATGAAAGCACAGATTTACTATCCTCCTCCCCTACAGTGCATGCTGTATCTTCCCACTCATTCCACCCCCCTCCATGAGATATGTTCATCATATGCATCTCCCCCTCTGATCCCTTTAAACACTCTTCTCTCAGCCAGTACTGCTGAGGTAGGTGGAAACTTATCACCACTCCAGTGGCAGCAGCTGTGCTGAAGAAGTGTTGCTGTCTTGGCCACTTACTTTCCCGTCTTCTAGCAGGGGCTCAATTTCTTCTTGCTCTCTGAGTGCTATCACCACACACCACTTAGTTGGTGGATTTAGGTCATTGACAGCTCCTGGGTCCCCTGGAGCTCAACATCCACATCAGGGCTGGAGAAGAAGGAGAAAGGGCATGATGCTAACTCTGAACTCAGCTAGTATTTTTCTGAGTTCCTTTGATCCTGTTTGCAAGTTTCCCATCGGTGGCTAATAACCTGAACAACAAGAAGCAGCAAAGCAGAGCCTTCTCACATAGCAGAATGACTCTAAAGACAGTATTAAAAAATAGAGAATATAATGAATATCTTTATAGAGATCTATAGTTGTGATACCATGAAACAAATTCTTTCTGGGGTAAACCAAATGTCAGTAATAAGGCATAGAAGTTTCCAGCCAAAACTAATGAGAAGTGAAAAGAGAAGTGATGTAGGATTCAGACTTCTGAAAGGCAACTATTAGGCAAAAAAGAAGGGGCAAAAACTTAGAAAACATCCTGGATAAAAGTACATTATTGAATTTCCTTTTTTATTGACTGAAGTTCTAGGGACCCATCACATACTGAATTCTCTACAGTTCATTATAATGTAATTCTTTGTCATTCTCCATACATATTCATGTACATTCGTGTACCTATTCATCATCAGTGAAAAACTATCCTTACACCATTAATTTTTGTACGTTTACATCTGGGACTATTGCTAGTATGTAAGCTCCAAGACCTGCCAAGATGTGTTAGGCTTTTCAGTAGGAAGTTGTACACTGAATCATGAGCACTAGAAGCTGCGTGAACACAAATGAATGACCTCATCTTTCTAATAGTTCAGTCCAGGATGGTCTCTTTATGTAAGAGACACTGCAGATTTGTTTGTGTGCATATAAATCGGGAGAGTACACATAAATAAATTGCATATAAGAATAATTCAAAAAGAATTTTCACTGTGTATACACACAGTGTAACTGTTGCCAGTTAAGAAACAGAGGGCTTTCACCAAAGTTGAAATGAATCTGTTCTTTTTCAGAAATGAATATCTTCTTTTTTTTTCCCATTACCATGCTAAGGACAGATGTCATTTACATTTTTCCTTTCCTGGAAGACACCAGATGGTTAACAGCATGCTGAAGGAGCTGAAATCAGAGGAAAAGAGATGGATCCTATTTCCAAGAGCCATGTAAGGTTCTGAATTTCTGTTTGAAGGCTTTTACAGCGCTGTTGTTCCCAACAGTTTATTGTATCCTGACTAGAACTGGTTTGGATACACTCCCATTAGATAGCTGTGTCCTGAAATGTGTTAAAACCTCTTTTAGCACCTTTCCCATCTGACTGAAGATGTAAAATTCTCAGGTTTACTAGCAAAAAGTATAAGAAAAGAATACATATTTGGCATCACCAAGAAGACCAACATCAAAATAACCCCCCAAAGAACGTCAGCCTCCTTTGTACAGGAAGGCATATTTGAATCTTTAAGAGACTGTACATAAAGGAAAATTTTTCTAAGGCACCCGAGTAACTTGACAGTCCAGGTCTCAGTTTCACAATATATTTGCATATATCCTGAAGATCCTGTCTACAACTCCAGGCATCTTAGTATCTCAACAGCTCGAGTCTTAATAAGAATACTCATTGGAGAGCTGGGCAATCACCAACCACATGAAGTTTAATAAGAGCAAGTGCCGCGTCTGCACCTGGGAAGGGGCAACCCTGGCTATATGTACAGACTGGGTGACGAGACGCTGGAGAGCAGCCCCGCAGAGAGGGATCTGGGGGTTGTGGTTGACAGCAAGCTGATTATGAGCCAGCAGTGTGCCCTGGCAGCCAGGAGGGCCAACCGTACCCTGGGGTGCATCAAGCACGGCATTGCTAGCTGGTCGAGGGAAGTGATTGTCCCGCTCTGCTCTGCGCTGGTGCGGCCTCACCTTGAGTGCTGTGTGCAGTTCTGGGCACCACAGTACAAAAAGGA
>VXAA01006213.1:40896-143726 GCA_013399115.1 Anseranas semipalmata | reverse complement strand
ACATCAGGAAGAGGTTCTTCACTGAGAGGGTGGTTGCACACTGGAACAGGCTCCCCAGTGAAGTAGTCACTGCACCAAGCCTGTCTGAATTTAAGAGGCGTTTGGACTGTGCACTTAGTCACATGGTCTAAAATTTTGGGTAGACCTGTGCAGTGCCAGGAGTTGGACTCGATGATCCTTATGGGTTCCTTCCAATTCGGGATATTCTATGATTCTATGATTCTATGATTCTACTAACTCTGAGCCTTATGGGTGTTTGGACACACTCAGAGCAAGAAAGCAGACTTTCACAGTGACTTAGAGAAGCCTGCTTGACTTCTGAGTTGATTAACAGAACCAGTGGATAAAACAATGTGCTTGTACTATATGAATCAGCCCTCCTTCTCACAAGAAATTGTTGAGATCCAGCCAACAGAAGCCAGCACTGACCTGTCCCTTCTCAAGAGCTTAGGCAGCTAACCTAGGATTTAGGGAGAGGCACTCCCAATTACATGGCTTTCAGGCTGCTAAACCCAAACTGAGATTAGGCATTCACAAGGGCAAACCTTACTTTTCTAAATACATCCTGCCCTCTGCTAACAGTTTACTGGCTCAAACACTTACTCAGGATGAAAGAAATGTTGATGCTTGAGCCTTTTTAGCTTGAAGGGAGTCAAATCTTGTTCCTTCTTTCTAAAGCTCTAAACTTTGTGCTGTAGACCAGGTTCCTCTAGGCACTCTACTTTCCTCCTGTTAAGGCTTTGCTTTTTAAGCAAGACAAGATTTAAGGCAGATCTGGCTTAAACTGCTGGATCTCCTTACTGCTGGAAGGAGAACCAGAAACAACTCAGTAACACAGTGGTTAGGTCATTCAGCTGGGAGGGGGTGACCTGGTTCAGGTCATGATCCTATAGCCTCTTTTTTTTCTAAATCCCATGTCTATCTTGTGTAAAGTGCATAAACAGCTCTGGAAGGGGAATCAGGCATCTCCCTGCTCCCAGCAGAGCGCCTAACAGCAAGGCTTCAGAGCTCCATACAGGTTATTGCTCAGTGTGTGGGGCACTGAATCTTTCTCTCAAGTTGCCTAACTTTCTTATTTGTCCGACTAGGCTGTCCAAACACCTGATTTAGGTACACTAACTTACTCCTTGAGCACTGGGCAGCAACTCTGTAGGCACTGAAAGGCTAATGTTCAAAACAGGCATTATGAAACTAGCTCTAAATCACTTTTCAACGGTGATTTGCAGAAATCCTAAGTCCATCAAAATGCACATGCAAAAAAATCAGCCTGAATAGTTTATATTTCTACGTGTTTGTTTTGCCTCAGCCATTCTGACATATGTTTAATTGCTGGTAAACTGTGCGCTAGTGCAGTCATTTCCTAAATCTCTAATTGCAAACATGTATGTTGGTCAGGCAGCTAGAAGAAGACACCATCGTCATTGCCATGAAGGCGCACAGGAGATGCGGAAAGGCTGAAGACCAGGTTTATGGTCTGTATGGTAGCATGTCTGGCAGGAGGTACCAATTCCCAACCACAAAGATTGCCCTAAGATTTTTCTCCTAAGGAGAAAATAGGAGAAATCAAACCACACATGGGGATACAATGGTGAAGAGGACAAAGAGCAAGCCTAAAGAGAATAACAGAGCATAGTATAGCATTGCAAAGAATACAGTATTCATCCTCTGCTCTTGCCTCCCAGTGATTTTGCTGCCCTGCCCTCTGTATTTTATATTCTCCAGCTATTAAAGGAATTAAAAATTCAATAACGCACATTAAAATCTGTATCCTCGACCCAAAGGAATGGAAATAGCTGTTGAGGCTCTCTAAACTTTCTGAGAAAAAGCACACAAAAACATTTACAATCCTGCAATTCATCAAAAAGCAGCAGATTGTTTCCTATATATCTTTATTCTGTGCATCTTTAAGGCTTGTGTTAGTTTTATGCAGAAGGTCAAATTGATTCCACATGTAATTCAACACAGCAAGTGAAGCTGCATTGTGGCTTCGTGTGGCCATATAGATTATCTAGACTATTCTTTAAAAACAACAAATTACCCTACTTTAAAAGTATTTGTAATAAAACAAATAAGCGTTTCATCATGTTCCTTCCTGTGGCACATTAAAGCTGTGGCTGTTGGTCTTTTACTAGTATGTCTTAAATCTGTGACAGGGCATTGGAAGCATTTTGTGGCCTGTGGTTTGAGGGGGTGTTTGTAGTAGATGTTCCATGAATCCTTCAGGACTATCCTATCTTTTGCATGCAATTGCAAAGGACTGGACTTGCTGATCTAGGTGGTCTCTTCTGTCCTATGCTCTTATCCATTCATTTTTCAAACTCCACACCATATACTTCATAATATCTGTCTTTTAGACTCTTGGACTAAATTACTACTCTCAAACCACTGATGGAGAAAATTTAATTATTACATAAAAAATATGTGAAGGGTCAAGGACTTGGACAGTATTCACTTCCAGCAGTGGGATATTAACCAGAAAAATACATCTCACTGTAGGTTAAAGAAACATCTTTCTTAGTTCTGTGACTTTAGATGTATTTTGTTTCTACTGAAACAAAGGTATTTTTGCATGTAAGGCAAGTAGTTACTACTGTATCTAACATCTACTTGAAACTTTATCAGGCCATCCTGATTTGTCTTTGTCAACTAGTAAGCCCTTTGGCTACAGCCTTATTTTCCCCACAGGTGTAAAAAATGAAAAATTGTAATTTATAAAACAGAAGATGACAGAATCCCATTTATACAATATATCTAGATGCCAAAAGGTAATCTTATTACAAATAACACAATCTTCTCACAGCACTTGCTGTATTATTTTCCGGGTGGTCTAAAAAGTTGATTCAGAGAATAATGCCACAACAGCAACTTGTAGTTCCTAAGGCCAAATAGCCAGATGTGTCAATAATCAGTGCAAACTGGAAACAGATGTAAGTCCTTGTTGAATAATAAATGCAATGAAAATACTTCCTTAGCTCTCTCATGCTTTCACACACACAAGAATTTATGTCTTCCATATTTTTTTAATTGAATTTATTTGCCGCTTCATTTTTATGTCACCAGGATCTCTTTCAAAATCTTAGTCACTCCACAATGAACTAATAAAGATTAGCATATCTACAGCAATTGCTTAATATATGGTCAAATTGCTTCTACCTGATCATTTTATCAGGAAAATTCCTTATCACTGAGATAAGATGAAAACTGTTGAAGGCTGATGTGAAGGCCAAGTCTGGGTAGTCTCCAGTACCTGCATAGTTTCTAAATGTGTACAAAAGTAGACAGTCCATGGAGTTGATAATAAAGTTCAGACCACTGGCAATATCCCTGAAGTGACTAAATAGACTTAAGCATTGGGTGAAAGTCAAAACAATCTTTCAGGAATATTTCATGCTACCAGGATCTTTGTGAGACCTTGTATAAAGCCACTTGTCCAAACTTGATCTGTAACTTCAGTTCTTGCTTACAAGTGATGACAGCTCAGTTATGTGAAAAGCTACTTTAAAACAGAATACCACCTTCAAAACTAAAAATAAGTATTTTGTGTGCTAGGTATCCATGTACTATTTACTTAGATTATTACGTTCAGCACCAATCCAAAAACAAAACAAAACAAAACACAAACCACCCAACTTCTTAAAAGGGGAGAAGTCTCATTTTCTTACCAAAAGTAGTTAAAATATTTTTGAGCAATATTGCACCCCAGATTAAGACAACTGTTTTCACTATACGGAAAATGCAGTGTTAATGTCAGAACAGTAGAACCTTTATATAATGTTTATATTATGCCTTTGGAGACTAACTGAAACTGAACACCTTACAACATGAATCAGGAAACTGGGAGAAAAAAGTTATCTACTTCATTCTCCAGGTCCCAGCATGCACATTGATCTGCATCAAACCTTTACTAGAGCATTTCTGCATATGAAAAGGACAAACGGGAGTGAGGAAGATCTGAGGAGTGTGAGTCATTGCCACAAACTGAACTGCGGAAAACACTTCACATGCAAAACCTCTGAAAAGTGTTACAGAGCTCATCTCTTTTCCTAAAAATAAGTACAGAACAGTTTGTGCTGCAGAAAAAAAAAAAAAAAAAAAAAAAAAAAAAAGAGTTGCAAACAGGTCTTACTACTGTTTTCCAAGGTGCTTTCACCCTTCAGGCTCTGGCTGTGGTCCGCAAAGAGATGGATTCAGTGGCAGTGCCAGTTTTGGGAATTCCCACCCCACCCAGCTCCAGCTATTCACTCTTCCTCATCCTCTTCCTCCTCCTCCTCCCTCCTAGTGTTCCCCTCCTCTTTGCCAGCACAGTTGTTTGAAAGGCTGGCCTCTGAACCCCTTTCTAACAGAGCTTTTCCTTAATGCAGACCATTTCAGCGGTCCTGTTCAGACTGCAGCTCTGTGAGCAGTTGTGTCAGCACAAGTCGGGGGGCCTCTGCTCTGGATGAAAGGGGGGCAGGAAGGCAGGGAGCAGCAGAGCCAAACTTTTAAAGGTGGTATTGCCCCATAGCTGCTGTATCCTGAAACTGCAGCTTCAGTAATAGTGCTGTGCCCTTCCAAATTTATTGTTGATGAAATCCCAAGTGGGTCAAATAAACTATGTGAAGGGTGTACTAATATTTATATATACACAAGTTTATTATCTTGTCATAGGAATGTGACTTACAAGTGATAGCCTTACATCAACACCCATGTGTCTCCTGGGATGTTGATAATGTGATAGAGAAAGAGCAGGTGGGCAGATTTTAGGCAACTAGGAACAAAGCTGTGCTCTGGATCGTTGTATTAAATTTATAGTCACTATGTAACTATATCCATGGGCAATTAGGGGACATGTCTAAGTTAAAATACACCCCCTGCCCTACTTTCAAAATCTTTGAACTCAAAATCAAACACAACAAAGTGCTAGATATGATCTAACAACATTAATTTTCATACAGCCATAGGGAATACAAGGATAAAAAATGATTAGTCACATTTTCCAGATGAAAGACTGAAACCCAGAAAGCAGTGACACTAAGAAGAACACAAAGGTCAATGTCTAGAACCACTTGAACAGAGGTCTCAATGCATGTTGTAGCAAAAGCAAACTATGACATTACTCAGATATACAGGTAAAATTTTTTAAGCTGCAGTTGGCCGATGGCGTTACCAGTGTTTATAACACTGAAAAATCATGTTTCCCATATCTAGTTTTTCTGCCCTCATTGAAATGGATGTTGAAAACCTGATGAGGATTCATATAACAGTTAGCTGTGGTTTAGAAAGCACGCCATATAAAATCAGAGGAAGGCCATGCCTACAGTCTCATAGCACAGCTCTGTCTTTGCTGCACAGCCATCCAGGCTGCTGAACAGCACAGAGACACTCAGACACCTGGCATGGGCTCCCACTAGGTCTCTGATTAGAAAACTGGAAGTCATGATGAGCTATTGTAGAAGCAGCTGACTTAGAAATTTGGGTCCCTCTCAGAAGTATTCCAGGTGTGGAGTTGCTTAGGCCTCGTGGTACGCAGCACCTGGCTCCTCTCCCACACACTGAGTTCCCAGCTCAGGAATGACTGTAGGATCAGTTCTCTTCAGGCAGGGAAGGGACATGAACTTCACTTTCCCATAACCTGGGTACGTCATATTTCGGACATAATTTGTGAGAAAGTTCTACATCTTACCATGCCTGTTAACTTGGCCAAGAGCCCCTGCTCCCGTGTCACTGTGGAGTATAGGCATGTCACTATCTACACCTGACCATTACCAGTGGTCTGGTAAATACAGTGATACTGAATCTAAGCAAATCTTAAATATACTTCAAAGACAAACAATAGCTGTTTGTTGCCTCATCTGTGAAATGGGTGCAATACCTCTCTGTCTCACAAGGTTATTAATGAGAATAAACACTTTAAAAGTTGTCAGACATAAAGACAGGACCATATATGTAATGGAAATCACGTGATAAAGACATTCAGACAGGTAGATATTGAAGCTCAAAAATGCTACAACAGTGAGTGTGACCCTTTTCATTACACAGATCCAAAAGTGCACTGAAAATCTTTGATAACATATTACTAAATTAGACACACCCTTTTGAAAGACATCTCACCTTGCTTTAGACTTCAGGATCTGGTGAATTTGTCCTTTGTATGTATAGCCTGTTACTAAAAATGGTTAATTAACCTTGTGAAAAATCTCTTCTTATTTTCTGCTTAAACCGTGTTGACTTAACTTACAGCTATTAGATCATGTAACAGCTTTGACAGATTACAGCATCATTGCAACACTGACTGGAGCAATGCCTAAATACCTTTGAAAAACAGGCCTAAGCTTTCTGCCCAAGGAAGCCTGTTTGAAAAGGAACCTTGACTTCAAGGGTCGTGGGCTGGCACTAAAATAATTTTCCCATTTTTTCTACCAGCCCTGTGAATGCAGAACACTCACCTGCCTAATTTTGGTATGTACAAATAAATATACAGTATTCAAAATAACAGAATAATCAAAAATACATTTTTTATTGTATGTACAAACAAGAACTAAAACCGCTGCTTATCCATTCTCAGTAAACTGAAAGCACACTGAACATATGATTTTCTTTCACTGTTATCTTGTGACAACTGATGGAGAGAAACAAGTCTTTTCCAAGAGAAGATGACTCAAAGAAAGGACTCTTATGAATACACAATATTCAATACAGCTGGCAGTGAAAAAGTCATTTCTATAATTTTTTTAGACCTTTCTTATTTCAATAATCACAGATCATACCATGTTAGCCAGTTATTTCCAGTGTCCTTCACTACAATAAACTAATACTTCCAACAGGCTATGCTGATTAGCTAGCTCACATTTTTAATACTAGCTCTCAAAAATTAAATTTCATAGGATAAATTAACTTACACTGAATTTCATTCTGCCATAACCAGACCTTCTTCTGGTAGCTGAGATAGCTTAGGTTTACGTTGCAATGTGGATGTATCAGATTGAATTAATCTCAATTAACTTGGGACATTTATATCTGCGTTGGTCATCCTCGTATTCTCTTATTATAATTTAAGAAAAGTAAGGCACTATAAAAGATGTAAAAATAAGACACTGTAAAAGGCACTGTAAAAAATTAATCTCATCCTGTTATAGAAATGAGTCAAAAGAATCAAGTTCCTTAGAAGTTCCTGTTTGTCTCCATGACTACAAAGTGGTGACTAGCTCAGGTATTGTTGTAACCTTCATTGTCTAAGGACAAAGGTGAAGCAAAATTTGTAGATAGAGGTAATGCCTTCTACCTGAACAATAATTAGTGTTGTGAAAAGTAGCAAATCTTCTGGTCATTTCAGTCTTTCTGATTTGAAACAGGGTTTGTGTGCCTGTAATCTTGCTTTTGCCTTGCTGTAACAGTTGAGCCAGTAATGTTTCATCCTCTACCTGTAAGTCTGAACTTAGTTCAGATGGAAACATTTACATCAGAAACATCTCCATTTGGTCAAATAAATACACCCTGACACTCAGTAATGCCTTTGTACCCGTCTTCAGTATCCACATGAGCTATAATTACTATTTTAGTTGCAAATCAGATCTCTGAATTAAATAGAGCCCACTGGAAGGGCTCATTCTCAAAGTTCTTGTTTACACTTCACTTACAGTCCTGTACCTTGCTCACTTAGTTTAACTACGTAATAAATATCTCACTCCCATAAAAGTTAGATATTCAGTCCTAACATAAACATTTTATAGGTAGAGAAGTGTTATCCAAATGAAAAACAAAACAGAAAGAAAAAGGAATAAAGAAAATGAGAACAGTACCAGGAAGCTGGATTGTCTCATTGCTTCTGAAAGTATTCTCTTCAGAGACAAATTATTCATTCCAGAGAGACACAGCAGCACCCAATGTGTACTCTGGGCCAGCTATCAAAATGTAACCCTTCCCACGTGTAAGTAATTATTCCTAAATCAGTAGATATAATAATATCTGTTGGCACAACTTTCCTCCATATTTTTTACCCTTAGTACATTATGTTCTCAAATTTGTATCTTCCCTAATGTGAACCTGGCATTCATTAACTTCTATTTTTTCAAATACCAGGGCTTTTGCTTTGTCTAGGATTATGGGTATATTAGTGAAATAGTTTTGTTCTGGGAAATTTGAAACTTGCAACACTGTTTAGTCATTGCTACATCCCTGATTAATTAGTGGGCTTCATATTGTAAGCTGTATATTCTCAACCTGTATCTCTCACCATAGTTCGTTAGCCATGTTAAGGAAAATCTTGTGGGGGAGATGATAGTTGGGATATCTAATAGGAAAAAAATATAGAGAAGTAAGAAAACATGGTCTTCCCTCTTTCATTTTTCATCCTTTTCAGAATGAAAAGATATGACATTTTTACTAAGGAACTAAGTGAAGAAACCATTAACCCCTCTGGTATCACCTCAGTGTTCTGTCAAAACAAGGCTTATTAAGATGTAGCTGAGGTATTTCTGCAAAGCATTGCATAGTATGACACAGATACATTTGCTCCAGAGACTGACACCAGGCTCCTTGGCCAAGTGATGCAGAATGGTTGCATCTGCACTGCTCAAGAGTAGTCTCTTTCAGAGAAAGCTCATCACTGCTGCTCTGATGTAGCATACAGCTGTCTCGGGGGGGGTATTCCCATAGCCCTTAAACACAATTGTCATTTTATGTATATGTATTTTCAGTATGAGTAGCCAATATAATATGAGGTCTGCTTGGTAACCCACTGAGTTTTGTTCTTTTAGCATGAGATTGAAAATAGCTGTCGTATGCCCTGAGGTGTGGTATGAGGGCACTGGGAGGAGTTTGAGGCTGTAAAGCCTGCAGGGATGTTGTTGGAGGACTGTATAAGGCAGAGGGATCCAAACCTAAGGCAGTCTCATCCTTACTGTAGTGTACTGGGATTTTGTTTCAGAGGAACTATTTGGCTCACTGCAGAGAATGACCTGGAAGCAAATGAAGACTTGTGCAACAGGGACCATGAAGGCATATGGACACAGGAATGAATGGAGGAGCTAAGCTATTTGACAGTGTACAAATATCCAGAGAGATCTGAGACATGGTTGTTGCCGGTTGGAAGAGTAAGAGCATGTGATCTTACCTACTAAGCATCTCTTTTTTTTCTGCCTGTCTTGATCTTGAACATAAACATTTTAACAAGGCCAAGTGCCGGGTCCTGCACCTGGGGCACAACAACCCCAGGCAGAGCTACAGGCTGGGGGATGAGTGGCTGGAAAGCTGCCTGTCAGAGAAGGACCTGGGTGTGCTGGTTGACAGTCGGCTGAATATGAGCCAGCAGTGTGCTCAGGTGGCCAAGCAGGCCAACGGCATCCTGGCTTGTATCAGGAACAGTGTGGCCAGCAGGACTAGGGAGGTGATTGTCCCCCTGTACTCGGCTCTGGTGAGGCCGCACCTCGAGTACTGTGTTCAGTTTTGGGCCCCTCACTACAAGAAGGACATGGAGGTGCTCGAGAGAGTCCAGAGAAGGGCAACAAAGCTGGTGAGGGGTCTGGAGAACAAGTCTTACGAGGTACGACTGAGGGAGCTGGGGTTGTTCAGCCTGGAGAAGAGGAGGCTCAGGGGTGACCTTATCGCTCTCTACAGGTACCTTAAAGGAGGCTGTAGTGAGGTAGGGATTGGCCTCTTCTCCCACGTGCCTGGTGACAGGACGAGGGGGAATGGGCTCAAGTTGCGTCAGGGGAGGTTTAGGTTGAATATTAGGAAAAACTTCTTTACCGAAAGGGTAGTTAGGCATTGGAATGGGCTGCCCAGGGAAGTGGTTGAATCACCATCCCTGGAGGTCTTTAAAAGACGTTTAGATGTTGAGCTTAGAGATATGGTTTAGTGTGGGCCTTGTTAGAGTTAGGTCAGAGGTTGGACTAGGTGATCTTGGAGGTCTCTTCCAACCTGAACAATTCTGTGATTCTGTGATTCTGTGATTCTGTGACAAAGCATATAAAAAGCACAGTGATGGCCAGTATATCCAGAGCTAGATTTCAAATATCGCTTCAGTCTTCATCTAAGCAAAAGTAAGCAACTGATAATGCTATTTGTTCCAGCCTTTTTGCATTATGGAGAAGTGGATTTGAATGTAACCATGAAAAGCAATTTTTTCAAAATATAAGTTATGCTAAAAGCTTCCAGAGACTACTACTTTCAAATGTTGTGAGTCTCAATTACTGTAACACCTCTAGTGCTCAGCTAAAGCAAAGGCTGGAGTTGGCACTTAACTTTGGAACCTTGTTGTCCCAGCTGAGCTGCTTCTGTGAGTTCCTTTGTGCTATTTTTATTCCTAGAAAATTTCAAGCATCATTTTTCCTCATTTCAAAATTTCTCAGCCACAGCCGGATGAATAATCTGCCTTATTTTTCATGGTTACTTGATAGCAGTTCTATTCCCGTACACATCTTCCTAAACACTCTCAGCATTCTCTTTAAGTCTGCTGAGTCTGCTTTTCAAGGCCTAAGCCATAACAGTCTCGTTCCCTATTCCTACTAGATTTTTACGCTGTAACATTACATCTAGTCAGGAGGTTAAAGCAGCTTTCCTTGCTTTTTTTTTTGATTTCTAAAATAGGGGTCTAGGTTGAACCAACCTTTTAAAAAAACAGATCCAGTAGCAGTTCCTTAATTTTCCTGGATTTCTCAGGTTTTATATCACATATGCAATATTTGTAAGCCTGATTTTAAAGGTTGTAAGCAGACTGCTACAGTAAACATGAATATTTCCTTTCCTTTCTTCATATCTTTCCCAGCACTTATCATGTAGATATCTGTTAAATAGTAGATTTTGAAAATGCCTTGAAAAATGCAAATGCCCATTCCTAGACACGATATGAAATGCAGTTGCATCACATTAACCCACATTACGAAAATGTTGTCAAAACAATTCCTCCATGTTGTTATAACAAACAAAGAACCGGTTGGCTGATTTCATGTCCTACAGATAATTGTTCTGTCTTCATACCTCTTGAACAGATTTTCAATGGAGATACAAATTGAATAGTGTACCAAATCCAAATCTTCATACTTATTTTCATGATCGTATTGTGCAGTAAGTAATTGCATACTGGAATGGGTAACAGAATTGCTAATTAATGTGACTGAACTTCAACTCTTCTTTTTGCAGACTGGACTAAATAATTTTATTTTTAATATGTCATGGGCCAAGAATATATATGTAGAGAGAGTCAGTGAGTTTAATCCAATGAAAAATAATTTGACCATGTGTCTGAACATTTCATATTCCCCAAAGTGTGAAATAATTTCAAATTCAGTTCAGAACAAAAATATATATCTTTGGGCCCATCCACAATACAATTAGTGCATTTTAGTGAATATGATTACTTCTTACTCAGTGGGTTAGCTCTAGCAGTAAAAATACCATGGAAGTTATTTTTGATTACTGCAATCCTTTCTCAGTTCTACTGTTTCTTTTCTTTTCTTTTCTTTTCTCTTCTCTTCTCTTCTTTTCTTTTCTTTTCTTTTCTTTTCTTTTCTTTTCTTTTCTTTTCTTTTCTTTTCTTTTCTTTTCTTTTCTTTTCTTTTCTTTTCTTTTTTCTCTCCTCTCCTCTCCTCTCCTCTCCTCTCCTCTCCTCTCCTTTCCTCTTTTTCTTTTTCTTTTTCTTTTTCTCGAATTTCATTGAATTACCTTTCCTTGAATTTCCATGAATTTCACTCATGACCATGATATTCATGCAAATTAAGGCTTGTTGCAAAAAAAAATACATATTTTGGAGTAGTTGTCATTCCTCTAGTAGTTTTTGACTGAACTTCTACCACTCATGACTATCTCATTTTGGTTTAATGAGATACTCTAAAACTGTTTATTAATGCATTTTGATGAAGAATATGAATTCTCCTACATCAACATTCCTCAGTAATTTTTTCTTCTACAACAACAGAGAGTTCCTCAGTAACTTTATCACTGTTTCTATTGAGGTATTTCAGACATCATTTATTTACAATAAGAAGACATGTTATTCTGTAATGCAGTGAGAAGACTGCAAGGTCTGCCCATCAAAAGTACATTTAATAGCTTAATGTAGAGACCCATTAGCAACCTGGCAGAGAGAGCTGACAGATTTAACTTATCAACACTCCTCTCCTCTGGTGACAGCAACTATGCTAGCTGGGGGGCTTTGCAGGGGTGGGGAGAGACAAATAGTTCATTTTTATTTTTTCATAATTTCTCTTTTTAAGCACAACCAACAATGGGTACTACCAAGAAAGCTCTGCCTCATTTCAATGTACTAAATGCAGGAGAAGGGAAATTACAGCTGGCATTATCAGGAGCTATGAATTTTCTCTATAGGCACACACTCATTCTGCTACTAATGGCCTAAGAGTTCTTCACAAACTAGTTTCTTCATCCATTGGAATTTTTTATACTTAAAAAAAAATCCCATTGTGGATCAGGGTGAAAGCTTTAGATTTCGCAAAATTTTAGCAAGAAAGCAAAAGAAAAATTACTTCAGACACTTTGACATTTTATTTTGATAATAGGGAAATATTGCTTTAAAATCCTATGTTATCATGGCCAACATTTCTAAATAAATAATGAATAGAAGTAGAAAAACAGAGCTTTATTGTACATTTCAAAAATTCCAAACTTTTCTTTCCAAATGATTTTCAAGACTCTGAATATATCAAAACCAGCTATTTCTTAAGAAGAACTTTGGCTTTGATGAACTGGCTTTGATGAACTGCTTTTTTTTTTTTTTTCAATTAAAACCATTTCATGATAATTTAGTTCTATTCCAAATTCCATTGAAGTCATTACAAGCTTCCTTTTGATTTCCGAAGTTTTTGGATCAGGTCTACAGATGGGATTTATGCAAGCAGGGGAACAGAAAAAGCACAACCATTCCAGTGGTCCATATTTTAAGCTCAGATCTACATGCATAATTTCTGTTGACTTTGAAGACAAATATACGTAAGGGCAATACTTGGCTCTAAGAATATTTTCAAAAGTAAATTAAACAGAACCTGAGATTTGCTGCTGAAAAAACAGCTGATTTAATTCCTGTTGTTATTATTTGTGACTTATACAGTAATTATTGCCTATATTATTACATGAAAAGAAGTTAGCAGTCTACAGTGCAGTTAATCTTTTTTATGAAGTGCAGATTTAAATCCAAGCAATTAATTAATTTCATGTTCTTGACAGCAGCTTGTTAGTCACAACACAATCAATTTCTGCACAAAATAAACATAATAGAAATGAATGCTTTAAATCCACAAGATTTGGGCACATATTCCAAATAAATTATCTAGTGACTAGAACACTGTTATATTACTTGTCTTTTTCCTACATTGACAAGGCTCAATCCTGAGCTGTGCTTAGTTTATTCAAAGTGACTTTGTCACGGTCCCAGTCCCAGAATGGGACAGCCCTGAAAGCAGTTGATCCCAGTGAAAGCAGCCAAGCTGTTTTTAAGCTCGCGCCCACCTGGGGCTTGGCAGTGTGTTATTGGCAATGTAACAGAGCAGTATGCAATCTCTCCTGTCTTCTCGTAAACACCATTGGCAAAGTGAATAGGAAGGGGTTTAGAGCTCATTATAACGTCTTTCACCATCGTAGGTCAAGATATCCTCAGTGAAATCTTCAAAGCTGTTTTCTAGTTGCAAAGGAACATGAGCAAAGAGTGAAGGATGGGGCACATCATACAGGTTTGACATATTGGCAATTACATTGCATACAGGTATATAGAATAATGGAACATATATATATGTGTACTTCTACCTATCCATCTTAAATATGTCGTATAGGTAATACGTCAAGCTAAACTTGATTCAGAACTACTATTACATATACTGTAGTATAGGTACTGTACGTGCAATTATAAAAAAAAAAAAAAAAAGAGTGATTTTGAGGGTACAGGTACATAACGTTATGGTATATCCTTTGTAAAGGACACCAAACATGTACTTGGATTTTAGATGTACACCCACTGCAAGACAAATAGGTTTCCAAGTTTCCATTTTGACTCTTTTATATACATATATATATATAAAAGACTAAAAGAAGTTTTGTGTGCCTAAAATTTTGTCACAGCTACAGTAGCTAGTTACCTCCACTAGCACACCTTAATTTTCTTGTGTATGTAAACATATGAATGTATGTGAACATATGAACACATACACAAAAAGCTTTTTATTCGTTCTTGATAGCAAGATATATTGTACACATAAGACATCAAAACTCAATGTAAAAGTAAGCTTTCACCTGAATTTTATTTCTTATGATAATATTTGTTCAAATCTATGATCCATAGCCAAATAGTTCACAAGTAAGCACCTAGGCATGGATTAATCTCACATAACATAAAACCCCTATAAGTTCACAAGTTAGTTCGGGCTCTGTCTTCAGTGACTGGCAGGAGTCAGGCAAATCATCCTTTTGTAAGATA
Organism: Anseranas semipalmata; assembly: GCA_013399115.1. Lineage (NCBI taxonomy): Eukaryota > Metazoa > Chordata > Aves > Anseriformes > Anseranatidae > Anseranas > Anseranas semipalmata. Next base: position 129,325 of record VXAA01006213.1, on the reverse strand, counting down.
GGTATCTAAGATAGGTAGGTGAATCACCAGCTGAACGTGCCTAATTCTCTTCACTAAAAGACAAAACAAGTAGATTAGATTTAGACAATTAAATATTAGGCATTTAAAGTCAGGAGTGCTGAATCACACCCCAGGAGGTATACATGCAGAAGGAGAGGAAGGTAGCTGGGTATCTGAAACTGAATGACATTAACATGTTGGATTGGTCGTCTTCTACACATCTGCAGTTTGGAGACGGCCTGGTGTTTGAGCCATGGGTGATGGGGGAAGTAACGTCCACAAGGTTTTGACTGTGGCTGATGCATCTCTTCAGCTGCCTTAAATGTTAACTCTGCCCTTTCAGCAAAGTAGGATATGTGTGGGACATCACACCGCCAGGTGATAACAAACACCTGCTCTGAGGGCTAAGCTCTGGTTTAACACAGGGTCATGCACACAGCGGTTTGGCTGAGCAGCCTCAGGCACACACCACAGAGTCACTTGGTGATGGGACAACCCACAAGATCAAAACATGCTCTTCTGTAGCCCTGTCCTGGAAGATGAGGAGGAGGATTAACCTTGCAGTGACCCTGTACCCAAAGCAGTGTATGCTTGGTGGCTAGAGACTCTATCTCTTCTTCTTTCACACTCACTCCACACTTGCAGGAAGCAAGAGAGGGAATAGTATTTTTGCGTGTTTTGGCCTATCATGCTGTCCAAAACACTTAACAGTTTTAATGCTGACCTCTACGTGCCTCCATCAAAAAGCATGTGGAATAATATTCATGAACATTGTACATTTTCTTGTGCCTTCAGAGAGCTCTAGCTAATACAGAGGTGGACAAGGTGCATAAAAAATGGTCTGAAATGTTAAAATTTTAACTCAAGGAATATGAAGCCTATGATGTTCCATATCATGTTGTTACTGCACAGGAACCCAGCATTATTTCCTATTGTGCAAACTGATTTATCCAAAATGATTGAAGCTCATTGCTATAGTTCCTGAAATTATACTTGGAATATATGACTACAAACACTTCTCAGTTATACAACTGTAAAATATACCTATGTATGATAAAAGGCTGTAATTCACTCTTTGAGATTCAGGAATGCCATAAGTCTCCAAAGTTGAGTTAACATAATTAATCACCAGAGACACAAAATGAAATTCTTTGTATTATTGTTATGTGTGTCTGTTGTTTTATAACACACATTTAGAACATTTCTGCCTTGAAATGTTCTCTAAGACATGTTATCTTAGTATTTGTCAGAGTTTATTGAGTATCTGTCAAGGTTTGCACTTTGCCTCAAAACTAAACAGTCATAATGGGACTGGAGTAAAAATTAGAGTGACCATGTAAACTGTGGCTGAAAAGGTGCTCCTAAATACTCAGAAGTCAAGCATCTGACACCACACTTCCAGGTTACCGCATCAGATATCCCTCTCTGTTTCTACTCCTCCCTGTTTGGAGTAATGCACCAGCATCAAGGATAGGCAAGCGCATGTGCAATGGGACTTTATTTCCTAACTGGTAAACAGAAATTTACACTACCTAGCTTGATCTCACCTACTTTTAGTCCTTTAAGTAAAGCATGCAAGTTAAGAATGTATTTGCTTCTCCACAATCCCATGGAAGGAGACAGAAAGAGGCTTTTCCTTAGCGTAAATTAGCCCATGTAATTGCTTTCAGCAAGTGCCTCTTTCTCTCTCTATCATTCCAGTCCTAATATCCAGTCCCGAATATTCTGACCCTTGTGAACCAAGCTGTAACACAACTCATTGAACTGAACTTTTCAACAGCTTTGCCACAATTTCATGTACAGATGGCATCCTTCAAGCGTTTTGGAGGAATGGTTGGGAAGGAATTGGCTCAGGTGAGCCAGGTGGGACTCAGCTTTCTGAAAGGGACAGTTGCCTGATTTGCTCTGTCAGGGAGTAGGGCAGCATGGCCTGCTCCATTTATCCATAATACTGTGTTTATCTGTTCCCAGTCAGCTGTATGCAGACAGGAGAGCTCCACTGGCTGCGATCTGCCTCCATCCCAGACTGTGCTGAGAGGCATGAGGAGAGTAAGCTGCTTTTGCCCTCAACCCCCACTTCTCTCACATAGGGTTGGGCATCGTCTGGCCATAATAGAGACTTCAGTTAACTTGCTTTTGAAGTGGGAGGTTGAGTCACGCCATCTGTGAAATCTTAATTTTTCATCATTATGAAAATGCACCCCAGTGCCAGGGTATCCCATTGTTTATCCACTGTTCTGGCAAGGCTGTGCAGGGCGAGGGGGTGCCAGTCACAAAGCAATCTGCAAGAGGCAGACAAACACAGTAGGTGAGACTGGTTAGGCTGTATAGGCTAGACACCTCCCTCCAAAAGGCCAGTTTGTTGCCAGTATGACTGGAAGCCCTCAGAGGCTTCTGAAATGTGCCCTTCGGTATCTTGGCTTACAAGTCAGTTATACAGGAAAACAATATGCAGTTTTACTATGCCCAGCAACACAACTCCTGCCTCAAGCAGAATTAGATGGGTTTGCTTTTTGAAAATAATGGGTAAAAACACTTTAAACTAAGAGATTGATTCATGCATTTGCAGTTATATAAAAAGCATGTTTTTGCCAGAGTATCTCATTATGCAGCCACTGTTTTGGCGTACCAATGTGATGAGCATGCCAGTTAACCGCATAATTATGAAAAGGATGCAAATAGGACTGTCTCTTGTACCTTTTTCTTCTTTTAGATTAGCAAATGAAATGCCAACTCCACTGAAGCATGTGTACCTTTTGCAATTAAATGAGGATTGCATGCATAACTTCTTGCATCTACTGTCAGTGATCAATTTTGTTAATAAATTATTTCCTTTGCTGGCAATAAGTCATTGTATATCTCAATTATTACTAACTCTCTACCTGAATTTAAGATTTCAGTAACTTTTTTAATGCAAATACCTCCATCAAGTTATTAAATTGTCAAAATCTTACAGTGCAATGCATTTTTAGTTTCTTTCTCTTTAAGAGAACTACAAAAGGCTGTTGAAAAAGTAAATGACATATCTTAATGGTGGTGAAAATTCCCTTTAAACTAGATCAGCTGCATTTGAGTTACGCAGGGTTCACATATTCACGCATTTCTACAACATTTAATTTTCAATAAGAGCTGAGATTCTTCTGTAAGTACCTGACTTCAGGGAGGTGCAGTTTGAAGAAAAATATTAACTATCATGAAGGTTCATGATAAATTCTTGAGATATAGCAACAAAGAATCATTTTCAGAGAAGAGGGGAGTAAATAGTCTTTAATTTGAGAAAAATAATGACCTAAGTCTTCCCTCAGTTACACTATTTTTATATGGTGAAATCCCTGATTTACTCCCAGTTTAAATTTCCCGCTGACACTAAAGGTGTCACTAAAGGCACAATGCAATGGAGTATAGTGCAGAACCCCCCTGACTCTCTCCAAGCTCACTCTAGAACTGCAAAATATATATTAATACACTAATGCAGCCCTGCTAATAAACTATTAATGCTTGTTTAGAGGCAGGTTGAATCTGTGTGTGTGTGCCTGTTGCTATTCTATATGCTAGTTCACTTAGGTAGCCATTAGGTCTCAAGACTGTATGTTCTCAAGATCTCAAGACATGACATTTGGTGAGGTAGGAAAATCTCTGAAATGCAGTCATTGGACATTAGAGATACACCTAAAAAGTAGCTAGCTGGAGCAAGGAAGATGTATCTTTGGTGGAAGAAGATCAGGTCAGAGAATACTTGAGCAAACTCAAAAACAGGCTGAATGGCCGGACCCAGAGGGTAGTGGTCAGTGGTGCAAAATCTAGTTGGAGGCAGTAACGAGCGGAGTACCCCAGGGGTCAATACAGGGTCCAGTCCTGTTTCACATCTTCATTAATGATCTGGACAATGGGGTAGAGTGCACCCTCAGCAGATCGTGGATGACGCAAAACTGGGGAGAGTGGCTGACTCACTAGAGGGCCATGCTGCCCTCCAGATGGACCTTGACAGGCTGGAAAGGTGGGCTGACAAAAATCTCATGAAGATCAACAGGGAGGAGTGCAGAGTCCTGCACCTGGGGAGGAACAACTCCAGACACCAGTACAGGCTGAGGGCCACCCAGATGGAAAGCAGATCTGCAGAAAAGGACCTAGAAGTCCTGGCAGACGCCAAGTTGAACATGAGTCAGCAACGTGCCCTTGCTGCTAGAAAGGCTAACAATATTCTTGGCTGCACTTGGAGTGTTGTGTCCAGTTCTGGGCCCCCCAGTACAAGAGAGACATGGACATACTGGATGGAGTCCAACGGAGGGCCACCAAGACAATCAAGGAACTGGAGTACCTCTCCTGTGAAGAGAGGCTGAGAGAGTTGAGAGGGTTCAGCCTGGAGAAGAGGAGGCTCGGCGTGGATCTTATCAATGTCTATAAATGCCTGAAGGGAAGGTGCAAAGAAGATGGAGGCAGGCTCTTTTCAGTGGTGCCCACTGCCAGGATATGAGGTAATGGGTACAAACTGGAACACAAGAGGTTCCATCTAAATATCAGGGAGCACTTCTTTACTGTGAGGGTGACGAAGCACTGGCACAGGCTGCCCAGAGAGGTTGTGGAGTCTCCCTCCTTGGAGATCTTCAGAAGCCACCTGGACATGGTGCTGGGCAACCTGTTCTAGGTGTTGCTACTTGAGCAGAGGGGGTTGGATGAGATGACCTCCAGAGTTCTCTTCAAATTTGCAATATTACCTTTTTATGTATTGAAAGAAAAGTACAGAAACTCATCATGATTTGGGGGTAGAAATATCTAAGTTGTAATATTTATAAAATTGCATTTATGAAGTGTTATCATTAAGGGTTATGTGGGTCTCTGTTTGTTGTGTTTTGCGGCACTATAGAAATAATCATAGCTATATTGACATATCAATCTTCCATGTAAATATATGTTCTTCTAAAGCTTTTGAACAGAGGAACTGTCAAAATTGAGAATGAAATACATTGGAAATTAATACCTTGAGTTTTTAAACTAAAAATAGATGTTATGCTTTTCTCAGGGGGATGGGAAAAAATGAATTTGCTTAAAACAACATTCTTATGTCCCAGAGGTTCAGAAGTGGTCAAGTTATGGGCTCCATCACAGGCCTATGAGCATCCATATTGTTTTGTTTTAAGATACACCCTAGTCTGGCTGCAGTCCAGGCTAATAACCTGCCAGAAGGTGCCTCCACATTGTTTAGAGGATAGCATAGGCCAAGGACTGTTCCAGTAAGGAAACAATGGTTGCAGATACACTGTTTGGGGGATGAAGGAGCTTTAAGCTACAAGCATGTGAGCCATGTCTTGCCACTTGCCCTCTGAATGGGCCTGTCTCATCTAACAGTGCACAGATATAGCCACTGGGCTTCTAACCATGTGAGATGGCCTAGGGTGTTCAAAGTATCTGCACATGACTACAAATGCCCCACCTGTGAGCAGCCACATTGAGCTACCTTGAGTATAATGGGAACTTAACCACCAAGCTTCCATGTAAACACCTGTGTGAAGACATCTGCCTTCAGTAATCTGAGTCTGTGAGAAGAACCCCATCCATGGGCTCAAATTAGCTGCTTAAACAGTATTCAGCACTATTCAAACAGTTAGTTATCCTGCCTGACCAACAGCTGCTACTGCAGAAGGGTACAGATATCTCATACCTGTTAGTGCCATGCAGGTGTCTTGGATAACCAGATGCCTTAAGTCTCCGTGTCCACCTCAGATGACACTAGGCAGCTAAGTTCAGGCAAATGAATCCTATGCATGGTGATCAAATTCTGAGTAAACTGCTGAAAGAAATTACCTTCATAGGATTGTTGGCTCAGGGTGCTAGAGTGAAACATTTCAGGTCCAGATCTGCAGAGACTTACTCACCATGTAATTCTAACGATTCATCTGGGCTTCCGAGACAGCAGAGTTTTGTACTATAAATGACACTACTATCATCCCACAGAGTGATGGCTACACTGAGGTTGAAAAAGGACCTTTTCTTTGTTTCCCCTACGTGATAAAACCCATATTGACTATGGTTTACAAGACCCAAAAGAAGGCCCAGGCAAGGCTTACCACCTGTGTCTCAAATTGTTTATATATGATTGCAATATTGATATTGCTCTAACCTCTGTTATGCCTCTCTCTGCCATCTGCAAAGCTGGGGGAACAGGTTTTCTTTATACTTACCATGACGGACTGTGTTATATATTGAAGGAAATCATGTTTATATAAATACATAGTGTGTATACAATACATATAAAATAACTTGAACAACTTGTCTGAACACTAAATACTCAGGAAAGGACAGTAAGTCACCTCTGTTATCAAAGTGCAAACAGAATTTAGTCCAATCAGAACATTTCTGAAACAGGTGGCATGCAATAGTATGTTTGAAGGTTATGTGTCTATGTCAAACTTAGCTACAATAATTGGTATGAATACAAAAGTCTATGTCATTTAAAAGTCCAAGTAATAATGTTGAACTTCCTTCATTGATACGGTAAGAAATTGTCTGGTAAAGGACCAGTACTAAATTTTATGACTGGTGCAGAAATGGAGAAATAATATTGTCTATGCGTTACTATAAGATATGCCTTTGTAGAAAGGTAATGAATGGGTTCACACCTTCACCTCAGCACCTGTCAAGTGTATAAACACACAGGGAGACACTAATAAAGAGAGTACCTCATGGCACTGGAAAGTGCGTCTCAAAAAGAGATGCTGAGAGAAGCCAATCAATGTCCGAACGCAAGCTCTGGGAGCTTAGCATGAAACACCCTAAGTCAGCTGGCCTGCATGGAACATCAAGAGCAGTCTTTTGCCTAGGTAATGTTACTTTGGAGTTAAAGTGTTATTTTAAAGTACTTGCTGCTTGTCACTTTCTTAAAGTTGGCATTGTAGGGTGAAGAAGGCATCTGAGAACCAAAGTGTCTTCCTTTGTCATTTGGTGAAATGCACCACAAGCCACTGAGGTCAAAACAGACTTTCAATTGACTTCAATGTTCTCTGAATCAGAGATGTCATACAAGAACAGTGAGAAAGAGGGCAATTAGAGATGAATATTTGTAGGCACAGAGGGACATAACTTGATAAAATAGGAGAGGAAATGGGGAGACTACACTGTGCTCGTTTCAAACTGCGGGATAAATTTGAGGAGGAAAGGCTATGTGCAGTCCTCAAACTGGGAGTTTGCAAGATCTGCAACTCTGAAAAGCACTACAGGATTGACTGCTCACCCAAAAAGTGGCAGACCCACAGGAAATGCACCCTCAGGAGCCTGCCAAGCACCAACCTGGTTCTGATTCAGAAGGAAAAATACAAACTAGTGAGTCATCAACATCACTTCCTTCGGCACAATTCATTTCCTGGAGAGTTCCCCATCTATTTCTGCTTTCCTGTAAGATCTAGCAATTGCATGGCTAAAGATCAACATATGAAATTTCACACTGACAAAATATAAGAGAAAGAATAGTTCTTCTCAGAACATGTACGGAGCATTATATTTACCTATTTTTTGTGGGAGTGGCGGTAGAAAAGACAAATCAATTTATAAATTATGTCTGTTTTCTCTGTGTTGTTTTTCAAGTTAATCATCACATTGAGTTGATCACATTTTCTAATTTAAAAAGTTTAAACATGCAGAAAAATGTACTTTTTCTCTCTTCATCTTATCATGTACATCATCAGCACACTACCACCCTCTTCCACTAAAAATATTCTCCATCATGCCAACTAGGAACATGCCCCAGGCTTATTTCTTAAGAAACATTAAGCATTACCTCATAGAGCACATTGAAAATATGTCCAATAACAACACAACATCTAAGAAAAATGCAGAAACCATTATTTGCTGTCAGTGAGGTTAGCAACTAATTTTCATCTTAGTCTGAAAAAAAAAAAAAAAGTGGTTTTCACTTTACTTTTTGATTTCCTGATGCAGATTACACCATTTAGACTTCATGTTCCTTTATGCAGTCTCGCAAGCGAGACCAGACTGGTCAAGTGAGTTGATTTTATTGTATGTCACTGTCAACAACACCTAGATTTCAAATTCTTATGGCAAACAAGAGATAAAAAAATCAAAGGTTCACCTTGCAATTATTATTCATTAGAGCTGGTGCAACACTCACAAACTCAAGAAACGTTGAAGACTATGGAAAATCTCAGGGAGTAGGATTTCCCTTTGGCAAGCCAAAGTTATTACTTACCCTGGAGTAACCATGGCTGTTTCAGATGCATTGTCCATTTGTACTTCACTCTTGGCATGCCTGAATTTCACATACTTATGCTTGGATTATTTTGGCCAGCAGCATCCACTGAGCCTGCACCTGCACCCTCACCCTAAAGCTCCTCCACCCGTTGCACCAAGAGCAATTTTTCTTTTATTTTTGCCATTACAGAATTCAGGTGTTATAAAACTCCACAGCAGTGAGAAGGAGAGCTGGTTCGGCAACATCTCAGAGAATCCTTACGGTTACTGCAACCATTTTATTCTGCCAAAGGGAAACCCTTGTAATGGAAATTTCCATAGCTGACATCCTTTCTTGACGTCCTTATGTTTTCTGCTGCCATGACTCACAAGCAATGACCTGATGTGTAGGAGGTGAGAGTACTTGGAGACTACCTAAATAATGATTATAGGACAGCTCTGTGAATGCAAACATCAGGTTTTGATTTGTTGACCAAAGAATAATGTTGTGTATGGCCTGATCCCCAGTCTCCTTCAGATTTCGGAGATAGGCACACTTCTCAGGGAAGCCACAGAGGCTGCCGGCACTCTGGTGGTGGCATGATCTCTAGCCTGAATTGGTAGATCTAATCAGGTTAATTCATAACAAACTTAATGCAATTAGACACCCACTTAAATAGCCTCTGGCTAATTGTCTGACTTTCCATCCTATCTGTGAAACTGGCAAACAACATTTGGGAAACTGAAAACTTTGGTCCTATCCTGATTTTTATAAGAGCTCTGTGTAAATCCAGAATATGCAGTCTGGCTTCGTTGGGTCAGAGTCAGGTTTTGAAAAACAAATAATCAAGTAAGTCATCTGATTCAAATGTAAGGATGAGACCATAGTATGTAAAGCTTTAACACAAGACATAAACATGACTCTGTCCTTATGGAATTCAGTGTCCTTACAGAGCCAGCACTTCTATATTTCATGGGCAAAGGAAAATATGAATTTCATAACAGTTCCTTAACAGTATCTGTTTTAGAGGTTGGTATTACATTTGTCAGCATCCAACGCATGTTTCTCACTAGCTTCAGTAATCATTTGTTAACCAGCTTAGCCAGGTGAACAAATGCCAGTATGTGAGGATGTCCAAGGGTATGTGAGACAGGGTTCCATCTGTGTCATCTCTATGGATTCCTTAGTATTTCCAGCTGAAGAAGACAGTTCTGAGATATTTGTTATTCATCGTGCCAAAATAAGGGTTTGGGGAATGCAAGATTCTTTTGAGGCTAACAAAGAGGACAGTTTAGAGGTTCATATCTGCCAAAGGCAGTCTTTCAAAACAGAGATCTGTGGCCTATGGGGTCAAGTAGTACAGGGTGCCTCATGACCATGTTAGTTGGAGCCTCCACTGGGTCAAGGGGGAACACCACACTCCCTTGGAGCTCTAAGGCACACTAATCATTTTTGTGTGCGTGTTTGATATGAGGGCTGCATTGCAGCCAGTGGGACAGTGCTTTCTCAGGGTGATTGTGAGGATATCCTCATGTTACATGTCTTGCAATATAGCATGTATTAACTTGGGGTTGATTGGGGAATAATTTTGGAGAACTGTGGAGGACAGAGGGAAACAAATTTGGTGGATATACGTCCATATTGCCAGAAATCCCTGATATGAACCATCCCCAGAACTAGTTATAATCTCAGAGGAAACTAGTTGGTTCATTCCAGAAGAGATACTGAAAGCAAACTGACAAATGTGTGATATGAACAACCTGGGGAAAAAAATGGCAGCTAAGTTATTTGATAATACAGACATACCAACAGGGTCATCACTTTGAAGATGTTCCTTTCCACTCCTCTCTTCACTGGAGTTGTTGATCACCGCAAGAGAGCTCATCTTCTAAACTTCATGACCACCTCAGTGTTGATGGCCTAACTCTGAAATGTGTATTGCAAGTGGCTTAGTAGAAAAGAGGCATGGCATCACTTCTTCTCTCTGGCCTACAAATATTGCCATTAGAAACAGGAATTAGTCAAGTGAACAGGGAATGTTTCACTAACATGTTTAGAAATGACAAATGTTTATTTCACAGTGAAGATAACCTCAGCAGGCTGAATTAGGTGCTCCTTTCAGCACTAAAAAAAAGGCTCATTACTGTGGCTGCATACCACAGGTTGCATATGACAGAAGAGGCAAGTGCAGCTCAGCAAGTCCAGTTATATCACCCAGCACTGCCGAGGATGCAAGTGTGAAAGTCTGCCTGGGGGTCAAACTCCTCTGTTAGCACATCACCTCTAAGTGATGTGATATCAATGCTCTGCTACCAAAAACCTGTTGTAGGGGAAGGCCAACACTGCTGTTGTGACTATTTTTGCCTACAGCTGGTCTTCCAAGCATGAGCCATGAGCTACCTTTTGAGAATTGTGTGAGGCCTCTCCCTTCCTGGGGCCAAGGAATGCAATCCACCCTTTCAGTCCCTTGAGGAAAAATGTTTTATCCAACCACTGTCAGGACATTGTGTGAAGGAGGACTTGGCTGCTTTTCTGGTGCCCTGAAACCTTCCTAATAGAAGGCACGTGGGAGCCTGGTCTGAGCCAAAGAGCACATGAAGACTCCTAAAAAGGACTGAGTCTGTGGCAGACTTTGGAATGGAACATGCACTCCAGCCCTTCTAATCTGAAAGGAAATGTTTGCAGCAATATTCCTCAGCATCCTGTGATCTTTCAGGGAAGGAACAGCAGATGAAACATTCTTCTGGAATATGCCTCTCATGAAGGCCAAAAAGTGCTACTGTGAACCGATGTTTAACAACATTGAAGGGGAAGAAAGGCAATTCTTGAAAAAGAATAATTTGTTTAGCTATAGAACAATCCTCAATACTGGAAGAACATTTCCCTGACCTAACATTAGTAAAACTGCTTTTGCTGTTTTTGAAGCAATGAACAGGATGCTATGCACTAACACTATCTTTAACTAAGCAAACACATAACTAAATATTTACTAAAAAAAACTAGTTTCCCGCTGCTCAGAGAAGAGAGTTCTGCCAAAGGCTTCTATCTGGCAAACATAGAGTTATAGCCAAAACTCAGTGCAAGGTTGCTCCTGCTCCATCTCTCATAACTTTAAGTGGGGTATAAGGGCAGTCGGAGTGCAGATGTAGTTTTAAAGACCAGTAATGACAGAGCTCACTCTTTTTGGGGACAGGCACACCAGAATTAGAACATACATGGTTCAATGGAGATCTTACCTACTAACAGCAAGGTTGTTGGAATGATTAACAGGTCACACATTTTAATGCCTACTTTTTAAACAATATATCGTGTATCTGTCAGTGCAAAAAAATAGCATCACAGGAATGTAAGTGCAGTTAAATATGCACATTTAAATTTAGAGTGGATTGGCTCCTGAAGTACTAATGGCATAGAATTCATATTGGAGTACTAAGGCTTCTTTTTAAATAAAACTACATGAAAGAATGCAGAACAAAAAGACCATATTCAAGTGATCTAAATTAATAATTTAGTGTTTCTGGTTCTTGGATCAGAAGTTACAAAACAAATTAAACTTCAGTGTTTCTTACATGATGCAGGCAGAGTTAGGCACATGCAGCAGTCGCTAGTATGGTAGGCAATACCTCAAACATTAAGAAAATCATGGAGATGTGACTAACCTAAGCAGGTTGGATGTCCCTTTGAAAGCCTCAATACACAATTTATCTGACTGTACAAGCAACTTAAGCCCTTGCTTTAGATTAAGGTGCAGTGTTTGGGTCTAGGTGGAGAGGACTGCAACACAGAAACCTTGTATAAGTCTATATGAATTTGGTTCTCCTATGAAAAAACAGGACCAAGGCACCTAGTTTATCTATTTGGGATTAAGGATTAAGTAACTTCTCTTTACATGGATGACTACTATTAGAAATACCCACAACGTTTAGAGCACACATCATACCCTGAGTTCCTGCAGCTATATTTATTATATGTTCTTCTTGATGTTAGTTGGTCCCCTACTGTAACTATGTAATAAAGGATTATTCCCATTGAAGAACAGTTAGTGAAGAATGGAAGTTATACAGATCTTTATAATTCTGAGTTAAGAAAGAACTATTCCTACAAAATTAACAAAATAGAGGCCACCTAATTAAGCTACTAAGTAGAGAGTTTATAGAACTTTTTCATACAATGCTTGACTATGTATTCCATGGACATACCACAGGCAGTCAAAAGCGTGAATGGGTTCAAAGCGGAATTAGACAAACATATGGCAGAAGTGTTTGTCCATGGCTAGTAAGTACAATGATTTGAAGCACAACTTCAAACTCAGCTGATCATAAAAATCCAGAAAAATAAGTTAAGAATAGGTTACCTACATGTTTATAGAAACTTACTCTAAGCAACTGTTTCTTGGTGTTATCAAAGACAGAGTTATGGGGATATCTGTCTTATCTAGACCAGTATTTCTTATGCTCTTTGCCCCCTAAAGCCACTGAAGGTAGACATCAAAGGAAGGGGCTCCCTTTAGTGTTTACATCAGAGTCCTACCACTGCATAAATAAATTATTTAGGAAGGTTCCTTGTGTTATACCTTCTCTATACTCTTTTAACAACTTCTTACACCCTGCATAACTCTCTGATAGCCTAGAGCCTCACAAACTGTTGTACACTTCTGACTCCAGGGATTTTTAGCAGTTGTGTCTAGTTGTCTTGCTTGGTCAAAGCTGGGGAAATTAATCTGCCTTGTGACCGCCTATTCCTGGACTGCTATCAAGTCATGGTTCTGTATATGTTATCACAATTTTCTCCACATAGAAGTCCTCTGCTGTCCCCATTTTAGCTGTTTCCACAACTATTTCTGCTAGTTGGAGTTTCTGGCTGATTTGTTCCTGTTGTTTTCCAGCAAATTTCCTACCATGGAACCCACAGTTAAATGAAAGAGATAAGGTATCAGCCTAGTGAAGGGAAAAATCTTCAAAGGGAAGAGGTATATCTGAGACACCTTTTTGCAAACTGTAGATTCTAGCTGTAGACTCCTTTCATGAAAATAAAAAATAATAATAATATTCAATGTAGCTTATTCAGACATAGGTAAATACAAACTATTTCACTTCCTATTTAGCTGTTCATCTCCTTGCTGATCCTAGGTTCTGGGAGAGGTATGAAAAGTTGAACCTCACATTTTATCTTTGGGTAGGATAGTGAACGCCAAGCACTGAGAGAAATTGTGTGTGGGCTTTTGAGAATGATTGCTTTTTAATGAACATGTAAAACCTCACCTACTGCCAAATATGCTACAAATACAGAAGAGCAAATTACAATTTCTGAAAAAAAACCAGTATGGAATTTCTAACAAGTACAATTAAAATGATCAGAAAGTCCTGCAGGAATTTCCTGAGGGAATGTGAAGACATTACTTCTGTTGAAGAAATATTGTCCACAGTCAATGATGATAGAAGCAGTTGATTACAGTACTAGACTGGAGGTACAGTTGTATTTATTGTTTGGCTGGCAGTGTGCTCAATCTGTCCATATGCTTTCTTGCCTTCATTCCCCAATCTTGTATTGATTGAATACAGCTGACAAAAAGGTCATTTGCTAGAAATATTGTGATTATTTATTTTCTCTAGATCTTCTATTTATTTATTTCTATATAAAAATGTTGATAGGAAACAGGTTTTTTCCTAGCTTTATCTGAAATGAAAAAAAAAGGAGAGAGAGAGAGAGAAAAGACTTTATTATATATTATACTCAACATATATCTAAACTTTGCAAGGCTTAAAACTTTCATTTATAGTAAATACTACAAGCACTCTAATCCAGTCATATGTTTTAAAGTGATGTCATGTTTATGGAATTGTAAAGCCAATAATAAATAAATAATGATAAAATAAAATATTTAAGTGGATGCATAGGTACAAATGCATCAGAGCTGAACAAGGCCTGTTGGACATTTTTTATGGAGACGTGTAAAGGTCTTTTCATGACAAGGCTGAAGTTCAAGAGTATGTTCTTTAATTATCCTCCACCTCCCACCCCCAACTACTCATTCTTTCAGTCATTAGAGGAAGCACATGGAGGTGTCACCTAGAGTGAATCTCTGTGATGTCAATAAAAATCACAGTGTAACGTCAGTAATTCCTTATCTGTGTTACTAATTGAGGGCCAAATTGAGACCTGAGAGATAACGAATAGATTGGGAAACAAGGGACTGTTCGATGACAGCAAGAGCAGCAGAATATGGACCTTGGAGCAAGATACCTCAGGTGAAGGCCTAGAGGCCAAATGCAGCTCGTGATGCCCAGCCAAAGCACCTGACAAATGAGCCTGTGCAGGGAGCAGCCTTGAATCCAGACAGGTGAGTGGTAAGAGCCCTGAGATCTTATTCACACATATGCATGAGGCAGGGAGAAGTAGCTACAAGTAGCAGCTACAAGGACACAAGCACACCATGCTCCTCCTGTTCACATGTGCTTCTGTGCATATTCGTACCTGGGTTTTGAGCTGTCTATTCCTCTTTGTTATTCTTTGTCTCCTTTCAAAACATGGCTTAACAGACTTAAAGCTTTAAAAAACAGTGCTTTACAGGGGGTTTTAGTATGCATTTTGTTGTTGTTGTTCCCAACTATTCATTTCTCAGTGGAATGTTAAAAGCAAATTCCTTGAAGTTGTTTTAATAGTCCTTCACCTCATTTTTTTTTTTAATGAAACTAAAATTTGAGACCGAAAGTGCATCAATGAACACAATTCTCCATCCATCTGATATTTCTGCTTCCTCTTTCATTAAGCTGGTCCATCTAAAGAAGTGCTTTGGCTTGAATTCTAAAAATATCATAGTATTTTGCACATAAATGCTTCAAACATAGCTCTACATTTGTCAACAGGTAAATGTGTTCTAGTGTTTGTTATAAAAAGTAGAAATACAGGACTGGAACAGTCAATTGGATAAGCATATACAGTACATTTACAGACGTTACGTACATATCTTTTAATAACTAATATAGAGTTGTCCGCAATACCTTTTTACCTATGATAAGTCACAACGGATACATTTACACAGCCAAATAAGAGACAATCTGCTAGTGAACTTGCTCACCAGACTCTTCATTGTCATACTGCTTGAATATTAGCTCACTCCTTGGCCCTGTCCTTACAATTGTCTCTCCAAGCAGTGCCTGGGATGAGCCTGCTTAAAAAAGGCTGACGCTAGGCAGCATTGATGCAAGCCAGCCAATGTCACTTGGCATTTGGGTGAGGAATGGTTTGTGCCCTCCTTTTACGCAGTGGTATTTCATATACACACACCAAAGTTTATGCAAGACATTAACACTCTCTCATTTTTACCTGGCATTACATGCATCTTTATTTCAGCCTGGCAGTTGTGGCTTTAGGTTGATAGGAAGACAGATGGGTTATCAGTATAGCAGTCAAATTTTGTATGCCTTTCCCTAAAGTTGTCCGCTTGAGACAGGAGAAACGTAAAGGCTGAAGAGACCTGACCACCTGCCAACATGTGCTTTTTAGATAAATACAATGGGTGGGTTAATCTGCATGGCGTTATTTTGACACTTCTCATTAACACAGAAGATATGCTGAAAGAAAGGAGTTATGTCCCTTAATATGCCCCTTAGGGGAGAGGAAATCCTGTACCTTTTGAGTTCCCCTAGAAAAAGTCTTGGTGATGGGACTCCTAATTTCAACACCTCAGTTCAGAGCCTAACATTGTGAACGAAGGCCAAAACCCTACTGCTGTCCTTGCAACCAAAGCCTGTCCTAAATAATTTACTACCCAATATTATTCCAATATTATTCTAGCAACATGTGTATGTTGTGTATACTTGAAAGGCCCACAGCTTTATTATTGTAGCTGTCGTCTTTTTTTTTTTTTTTTAAATATAGAACTTCTAGTATATTTTTTATGCTACAATTTCATGATTCATTCCAGCTTGGCTTCAAAACAACATTTTCCACCCACATAGAAAAGCATGCCAAGCCTCCAAGGTTTTGCAATATTCTTTTGTAGTATTACTTCTATCAGGCAATCGAGTAAATATTAATATAACTTTTTTTGAAGGAAAAGCAACTTTTGCTGCCAACTGCACAACATTCTGTGTGATAATATGAAATATCAACATGTATCTTCTTTGAAAAATTCGACTTATATGTTCCTAAACACTTGTAGCTTTAAACTGCTAATGGGTATGAACGTAATATCACAAATTTTTCTACTTTTTTTTTTTCCATATAGATTGTTCATGTTGATCAGGATGCAAAGTCTATTCATTTTATTCACATGAATATTCTCATTTATATCAGTGACTCAGAGCAGGTAAATCCCAGAAGCTTTATGAGCACAGTTTTGTTCTCTAAAGTAGACACAGTTATGCTGGCATATAAATTTTAATGCTATTATAGCTTATTCTAGACCCTGAATGAGCATAACCTACAGCAGTTTCAGTACTTCTAAAACTATGATAGTGTGTTTAGTCTGACATATTTTACCTGTTAAACAATGCAATTAAACCAGAAAAACTTTCAGGTCTAAATCTGATGTCAGAGCATAAGAATCTGCCTCATATACCCATCAAATCATGTTTTTTTATGATTATTTTGGAGACGGGTGAACACATAGATACATAAGAGATTCTGCCCAGTTTCACAATCTTTTTGCATGATGAATCACTTTTGCTCACTCACATGGGTGAATAAGTATTGTGGCACTTCAAGAGAATGTAACCAAAGCAAAAGTTGGAGAGTAGAACCCATAAAATATGTAATACAGCAGATAAGCTTTCCAGTCACGCTGTGAAATAAGGTTGTTTATTATTTCCTGTCATATCACTGCATGTTAATTTTCAGTTTGTGATCCAGTGGTTCCTGCCCAGCATCCTTTCTAAGCTTTTTAATCCACTACAGTAATATAGCTACCATGCTTAACCCATAGCTACAGGCTACATAGAAATCTAATTCTCAGTCATTAACAGACCAGATGAGACACATGTTCCTTATATTAGTTAACAAAAACAACAACAACAACAACAACAAAACTAAAAATCATCTATTTCAGGTTAACTGAATTGAATTTACTTTCTAATTTTCAGTTCAACCACCAAACCCCCAAAATCCATTATTTGCACATTTCTACTTCCAGCACATGTAAATATGCCATTTCTGTTCATTAATAGCACCACAGTCTACCTCTGTCCTTTCTTCGCTGTGACTAGGACTATTCTTCACATTGCCAGCACTTGTTTACCACTTTCATTGCATTTATTTTGAGATATTGGGTAGAATTCAGCTTGCCTGAATTTAAGCTCTGAAATACCACTGTCTATATCTAAGCTTGTCCAAGTTCCTAAGGGAAAGCTCAGATCCAATTCAATTTCCTAAACATAGATATCATGTTAGATACTGTGTGGTGTCACTATTCGGCTGCTCTAGAACAGCATGGGTCACCCCTAGGTTGTGTGTCTTATCTGCAGTCTTCATGCAGATGTCTCATATTCTTGATGGCATCTGAAATGGCACTAGAAGACTACGCTTAGGCAACCTTCAAGCTCTCCATTAACTTTAATAGGAGCTTAACACCTAATTGAGATGCAGATATCTGCAGTGCAGATGCCATAAATTAGGCTGAGCTGAATCCTGCACTCTCAGACTTGAGGGAAACAGATACCTGTCTGTCTGGGAGCCTGTGGAGTCTTCTTTCCGCTTATGCTTCTCTAACTTATCCTGACTTATTTAGGACTTCTCTGAATTCAGGCATCCTTCTCATGAGATGTTTTTTTCCTTTGCAATTATGCCTAAAATCCTTACACATAGACCAAAAAAATCCCTTATCATTTGTAGATAGAGAGTGAAAGTCATCTATATCTTTTGTGCAGTCATTCACGTCACTGTAATGCATTACTACCTGGCACAGAAAAGCAGCTCACAAAACACAAAGTCAAGATGTTCATCTGCTAAGTCTGTCCCAAGGAAATCAAGTAATGCTCAAGTGTCTGCAGGAATTTTTTAAAAAGGAAATATACTTCTTCAGAACCCTTCAATTCTCTTAGTGCATTTTTAGTTTTGAATACCAACAAAAGCAAAGTAAACTAAGACGTAAAAGAAAAGAAAGGAAATGAGGTGCTATGGAGAAAACCACAATCAGCACCATCTAAAGCCTAATTACGCTCAACAGTGTATAGGAGAATACTCACCCACAAGTGACCAAAATAAATGGACATTCTTAAAGGCTCTCAAGTCTCTAACAAAATATCTTTCTAAGTGAGCTGATAAAATTTTAAAGGGCACCGTGCCACTCTTAACACAGACAAATGGAATAGCTGCAAATTGCAATGAGGTGATTCAGGACCATTTACTGACCCCTCTCAGACCTCTGCAGTGAACCTCTCAAAACCTGAGGTATCTAAGGCTACACCTGCTCTAGCAAATACAGTGGGAGTAGGTGCGGAGGAGTGATGTACACATTACACACATTTCATGGGTTTGACATCATACTAGTTCTAGTTTGGTCCTGTTGACTGAATTTCCAGTAGCAACTGGATGGTGTTAGGTATACTGTCTTCTGGAGCACATTTTCTAGTTAGGTCATCTAAAAGGAATCCAGTTTGCTTGCTCTGAGAGACTCCATGATGCAAACCAAAGCATGTTAGGTAGGGACAGTCAGAAGACTCCCTTCAAAATACCACTCACAACCCAAACTAAAAGACTAACAAAGATCTATCCTTAAACAATTTCTTCTCCTATCTTCTGATTTCAGTAGTATGATCTGCTTGTGTTTCCTGGGACACCTTTGTACGCTATACATTCACTCATCTCCAGAAGTATTTCTGTCCTCTAACAGGAGTATTTTGTATTGGGATAGAAAAAAGTGAGAGTTCTGAGGAGGAGTGGATATCAGCGTCCTTATATGAGATGACTGTGATTGTCTGAGTCCACCTCCCAGATTACACATTTACTAATCAAAGAATTTATCATAATTGACATTCTTCATGAGAAGTACAGTACAGCCTCCACAAACTTCATTGTCAGAGAAGTAATACGTTAACTAAGCAGGTTTTTGGGGAGATTTTTGCACTGTTCTTGTTCTATGACTGTACTAATGGCTTCTTGTGCCAGGTTTGACTACCTGAGACCTTTTGCCAGTTCTCTGTCAAAATGAAAGTATATGTACTTTTTTGATTTTTGTAGTCACTTGCCTCTCGGCACACTTCATTCATAGCATCTTTGCATCTTTACATTTGGTGATGAAGTAAACGGAGCGTAAAAGGTTAACCAGTTTCCAAAAGGTGCTGTTTAACAATGGTTGGCCTTCTGAATCATGGATTAGCAAATAATCATTTGCACTGATGATGTAATATATGTAACTTACAGTAATGTTACTAAAGGGAGGAGTTATCTGAAAATTGGTTTGAACTGGTCTCTCTGGTTTATGATCCTTCCTGTTCCCCTGTTCATACAAGCTTACTCAGTAAACTAATTTGTTTCCTAATTCACCTTCAGACCCTAATTTCCGAAAAGCTTTGAGGAATCCTGTTTTCAACCCCAAAAGGACCAGCCAAAAAAAGACTATCTTAGACTGAAAAGTAAAAGTCTCTTAGCACTGGAAAATGATTTACTTCCACACACTGCATTCTAACTCAGCATAAACTCCCTGGAGACAGCTGATAAATACATTTGTCTTTCTAAACTTTCATTTGGCTAAGAATCTGGAATATATCAAGGCTTTCTTTTTAAGGCATTTCCTGCAAGGCAAGACTAAATGTTACTTATTGTTATTAGAGGTAAAAATAAACTAATAATAATTAAAAAAAAATAGATCATATGAATATATTTGCTATTGGAAGCATATAATGTTTAAAGCACTTTAGACATTCAGGTGAAATTTTTTTCTGTAGGTCTTAAAAATTGCTATTTCATCATGGCTGCAGACTTTCTCATGAATACCTTGAATAAACATTGGTACATCCTGAAATGGAATTCAGCCTTTTTCACCATTTCCTTCCCTTTTCTACCACTCACAAGTGAATAGGAGCAAGGATTATCGCATCGCTCATTCACCCCAGTAGTTACCATTGTTGAAAAATCAACAACTGTCATCTGTTGTTGCACCACAATGTATACCATAATATTTAAAATAAATGGTTACTTTCAAGTATCAAATGTCAATACAGGGAGTATCACTGTTGATGAAGACTAATAAATATTTACTTTCTAATGATACCATAGTGTGTATCTGATTATGTACAATAAAATAAAACATATGTGAAAGATGGGATGCATTTAAGATGGAAAATCATGCTTAGACTGTGGAGTGAGCAGGAAGGAGGAAGCCATTATTTTGTATGATGGATTGTGATTGTGGATTTGACAGTTGCAGGATGGAAATTAGTGCCAAATGCCAAGCCACCTCCTCTGCATATGGCTGCAGCATTTCTCAACTTACAAACCATTATGATTGCATGGTCCTGAGTACAGTCCACTGCTGGCTTGAATCTGTTATCTGCAAGAGAGCCACAATATCTCCTCTTAACATCACATTAGAGATTTCTTGCTGCTCAGATAAACTGGACTTTTATGAAAAATTCAGTGAAGTTAGTATCAGCCCCTTGCCCACAGGAAGCAGCAGAACTGCTTTTTTACAGAAAATCGCTGTTAATAAATTATTTTCCCAGCTGTACATTGAAAATTTTGTGTATGATTCAAAAGAAGGTCAAGCTAACTTGAAAAAACAAATGCAGTAAGAATATGTATAGGATTATGTGAGAATGTTCCCAAACTGTGAAGTAACTCAAATAGATTGGCATGCAGTGATGCATAGGTCAATCAAGTCACAGCATGTTTTTATTTAGTTTAATAGTAGATACTCTGCAAACAATCATAACATTTTTAGTTGCACACGGCATACTCAAACAATAGTGTAAATGGATTTTTTGTGTGTGTTTTTTAGCTCATATTCTATTCAAATCAATGTAAGGTTTTCCTTCTTTTGATTTTTTTTTTTTTTAAGTTTGGATAAGTTTCTTTTTGTAGGTTGAATAAGTTTCTGGTGAGTTTCTTACTATTGTTTAAAAATGCTTTGGTAAACAGCCATACATTTATCCATTTAGAAAATGTTGACCTAGAACTTTTCTGAAGAGTATTCATCATACCCTTAAACACTTTGCTTAATTCAGCATCTTAAAGACAAATGATTTGGATAGTATCCAGAAGATTAGTAGTAAAGCAGTCCATTGACCCACTACCAACAAAGACTGCTGGAAATTCTCATTACTTTCTAACACTTTATTCAGACTTAAAGATGAGAACTGATAGCTGAATGGCTTTCTTGTTGCTGGGACAGAAAGATTGGTTTAAACTGTGAATACAGTTCACATTAAATATCATTTCGAAATTTGTTTTGGAACTGAGTCACAACTAAACCAAACATTTAACAAATTGCCACAGAACCTTTACCTTTTTATTAAAAGAAAAAAAAAATTAACCTGGAGGGAAATTCTGATTTCAATCCAAAAGAAAATTTCTCATTGTTATTAATATCATTTAAACAGCTACAGTTACAGATATTTACTTAATTTTATGGATAGATTGTGGAAGTCCATAATAAAACACATGCCATAACATATTAGTTGAAGCAGGATTGCAGGGTAATGGAAAGATACAGTGAACAGCTGGCTTCCCTAATTAGTATGTCGAATGTTTATGTGCTCCTCTTGTTAAGTACCAAACTGTTTCATCAGAACAAAAACATGAGATACTTTGATCTGGAAAATAAGGTAAGATGTTTCAATGATACACTGTAGCCACAATTCATCCTACCTAACGTTAATCACCTATGTGAGGCATGTAAATTGGGGGGTTAGTCACCTCAGACTCCCTCTAAAGTCACAGGAGGAAGATGGTCACTTTCTCAGGGTGGCAAGGACACTTGGTGGATCCCCAAGAGCAGAGGGAGACACGGTGGCTGGGCTCTAACACCACTACTTCATTGATGCTTGGGGGACCAAGTGCAGGTTCAAGCACTATCCTCTCCTTCCTGGTTTTCAAAACAAATCCCTGAAATAGTATAATTGTTCCTACTTTGTCATTCAGTTTGGAGAGGGTAGGCTTTTTGTTTTTTGTTTTTTGTTTGTTTGTTTGTTTGTTTTATTCTCGTTTTTGTAGGAAACATGGGTAAAATCTTTCTGATTTTTCAAAAGATTTGGTGTTGTTAGAATGGAAATTAAATTTGGTCTGAACCATCCTACCAGCTTCAGCTGTGAGTGCTGTGAAAGAGAGCTATATTATCAATTCAAACAGGAAAAGGTGTGCCTTTATTCTTCAGCAAATTACATTTATGACTTCAGAAATGGCCTTTAACAGGATCTGGAAAGAAGCCAAGTCAACTTCCCTTTGACCTTCAGGCAAGTCAAGTAAAAGTAATGATTTTGAGGGACAAAATGGGGAGATTAAAAAGACACCTGAACTGCAAGATGAATTCAGCAAGAGGCACATAAATCCTGTGGGTGGCCTTCTTGTATTCTCTAAGTTAGAATGTTTTCTGTTATAGAAATGTGAACTCAGAATACATTATTGCAAGCCTATGGGAACATCAGTGTTAAAGGACAACGCAGTTACACTTAACTGTTATCTTGAGCAAAAATAAAGGGAAATGGAAGAAGGTATAGCATAAGGTATCAAATGTAAGAACGCTTCTATGACGAAAAGCTTCCTAGAACCTGGGATCATAGGAGATCCTGTTGGAAGGGAGTGCTAGAGGCCACCTACTGCAACCCCTGTCTCAAAGTGGGACTAGTGCTAACAATCAGCTCAGCCGAGGCCTTGTCCAGATGAGTGCTGGAATTGTCCAGGGATGGAGATGCCACAACTGCTCTGGTTTTCATAACATAATAAGTCACCCAGAGACTTAACAGGTTAGCCAGATGGTCACCACCTCCAAACTGCTCTGTCCTTTCACAATCAAAGACAAAGAGGCAGGATGCAGGAAGAGGCTGTTGTCCTTTGTATGCATCCCTGTCCCCATGCAGGAGTTTTGAGGACCTTGGGGGTGGAAGCAGTAAGGTGGGGAAAATGAGAAACTGCCTCCATTCCCCTAGTCCCACTCAGTCTGATCTCAGTCTATTTTCCTCCAAAGCATTCAGCTGCTAATCACCATATTCCTCATCAGCCTCCACCCACTCCCAGTACATCTGATGTCCTTTTCCTAAGGGGAAATTTCCTCCACTAGCACAACTCTCAGATCTTACACTTTGGTCTTTTTGGCGCCAGCCATGTCCTGACTTCTCCTAACTCTCCTTCCACTCTACAGAAAAAAACTCCCACTTCATCTTCCCACAATACCCTTTCTCAACCTTCCAGACTAACCCCCAAATTCCATGCAACTCAAAGCCCTGTTTTTTCCTGCCCATCCAACTTGACCTCTCACCCATTGTCTCTCACCTGAACTCCCTTTCTCCAACCTTCCTGACTCCTGTGACCCCTTTCTCTCCCCACACAAATATGACCCTCCTGCATTGTTGTCACCATCTGCTGTCACCATCACTTCAGAGACAGAACTTCCACTGGATATTAAAAACCAGGTCACCCTCTGCCTAACCCTTCTGGCTTTCTGTATTTCCCTAGAGTCTCCTCTGCTTTGGCAAGGATCTAAAGACCTCATATTCTCCACCAAGAATCCACTTCAGTGTTTGCTTAGTGAGCAAAGACAAAAAGTATACCCATGAAAAAGAGGACAGACAGAAACCATAGATACAGTAGAATATAACCTTGTTGCCATTGTGAATGATCTGAAATCCTTGTCTACAAAACAGATAGAATATAATTGAGGTTGAGTGAGAAATATAGGATTATAGAAGGAAAAGTGGAATTAGAAACAGCAAAATGATATCATTAATTAAAGAGAACCACTGGTCTGTTGGCTAGGGTGGAAAGGAATACAAATTGGCATTATTAAGTCCTATCAAGAATAGCAAAAATTAAGTACAGTGGCAGACTGTGTGGCTGGCTATTGGAGTGGAAACCAGAGCCTACACACGTGGCTTTACATAGACAGCATAGGGGAGGTCAGGTGCCCAAAGACAGGATCCAAATCCACATTTTCACCAGATTCACCATTCAGGCATTTTCAGCTACTTTACAGCAAATACAAAGATTAAGATGTCTTACTTTGCATTCACAGACCAGAACCTGTAAGACGGTGCTTACTTCTGAAGGTGTATACTTCTGAAATATGCTGGTGATGGAAATGTTGCTGTATATTTAGTATATGTTAGCTGGCCAGAGCTGTAGAGGACAGAGTGGGAGACCAGGATTTAATTTCTTCCAGTCTTTACTGTGTCACATCTCCTGCACATCTGAGTTGAACTGAAAGGGTGTTGACTATAAAGAATATAAACAGGCCAGGAAGGAGGAAGCTCTGCCCAAACCTTTTCTGTGCAGGCCCTAACAGCAGAGCTGCAGAATAATGCACCTGTACAGAGTTGCCTGTCCAGTGACTTTTGCACTCTCTGCCATACAGTAAAACAAC
This sequence comes from Anseranas semipalmata, assembly GCA_013399115.1. Lineage (NCBI taxonomy): Eukaryota > Metazoa > Chordata > Aves > Anseriformes > Anseranatidae > Anseranas > Anseranas semipalmata. The sequence continues at coordinate 104,630 of VXAA01006213.1, read as the reverse complement.
ATCAAGAGGAAAAGTCAACAGTGTCATACCAGGGGAGGACATTTTCCCTGGAGAAACATTAGTTTCAACCCCTTCAGTCAGAACAAAGTGTTGAATCGTAGTCTAATTTCCTAAGTGAACAGCTTAACCACAGAGCATTGTATAAAAGGTGGGTGGCAGATCTTTCTCCACTGTCTGTTCTAAAAAAGCACCCACAAAGCATTTTCCAAGGAGCCTTCTGGGTGTGCGTTTGGTGTTCTTTGAGAATGTCTGCAGGTTTGAGCCCCCCCAGGAGACTTCAGCAGAGGAATGCCTAGCTTCTTAGGTGGGAGATAGCTATCAGGCTGCTTAAAATGTTCTGGGCATGTGCCAAAGCAGAGCTCTGGACACCCAGAAGAGCTGAAACTCAGACAGGCCGGTGCCTTCAGCAAGATTCAAATAAAGCACCTAAGTACTTATGGTGCAACCAAAGAGAATTTCATCAAAGAAAAAGAAACGTGATTTTCCCAGTAACTTTTGCCCCACTAAGGTACCCAAAATTTCCATTACAAAATTTACTTCGATGCCTAAGGTTACACCACTGACACCCTGACTAAAAACTAAATATGTAGACTGCCATTTCCCCAAGTGCATTTGGGATTTACAAAGTAGGTATTCCATTGCCTAAGGCCCACAAGGATCCCAATCTTCTAGGCATGTTTAGATCATGTCTAATGAATATCAACAGCACTGGCTTCAGCACAAGGCAGAGCAGCCACGGTCACTTTAATTCAAAAATAGTGGTGTAGGAGAAGCAGTGGTGGTGGTGGTATCCACCTTTTGCATACTAGCCTACAGGATCAACAGCCTACTCAGCCACGTGTGACCCAGGTTCATTGAATTCTGGCACTGGACTGCAAACACAAGAGCAGATAAATCTTTGCCTGTGAAGCCATGGTATTATGTGGCCAGGCTTTTGTAATAAGGTAAATTTTGTTTTTATTTCTGTCACTCCTAATGAGGTATATTTTGAAAATCTTCTGGAAGTCTTTTCTGTCCCAGCTGATGTCCTGAGTGGGCCAGTTCAGTCCACAGTCAGGTTAATTTATCTTTTCTATTCAATAAGCTTCCCTGTTCTGTAAAAGAATAACTCAGTATAACACGTCATATTTAAAATGGATGGGAACTACACCACAGCCACCTACCCCTATCTGTGACTAGGATGAATTTAGCCCAGTTCCACTGAAAAGGGCAAACAGTGACAGCAGCTGTCTGTTGGGACAGGATGATAACAAAGTGTGAATAACAAGCCTCCCTCTCATGAAGACATTATGCAGATTATTCTTATTTGGTAACACCAAGAGTTACTGAGAAACTTAAACACATGCTGCTTGGTTAAGTAAACTAAGAAAGAATATAGGAACCCAAAGGCACTGTTAAAAAAAAAAAAAAAACTCACTGCCAGATTGGATTCAAAATTCTGCAAAGCAAGTGAATGTGGGCTGGAGAAAACAAAAGACAGCAATGCTATCTGTGACACAAGAAGGAAAATAGGAAACTCAGCATTGGGTTTAAAGATTTCTGTGGAGGTGGGTGACTCACTGTTGCTCACACTTTGAAGTGAGTGAGACAAGCCTGTGCGTCATATATTGTTTCCTCTTAATCTGCAGAGAACAGGCCATCCCAAGCTATTGATGGAAGCCAAGCACTTGCAGCACAAACGAAACGTGACTGGACACGGGTTTCTCTTAGTCAAGCATCCTGGGAGCCTAGAACCGCAAGTCAGACTCTGTCAGCAGTTGAAATACCTCTAGTTTACAGGTTAACAACCTGGCGATAAAAATGAACTGTGGCTGAAACTAAGTCTACGTGGGCCTAATGTAATTAGGAGCCAAGTTTCATACCGCTATAGGGCTGATACTACACCCACTGAAGTCAATGATAATCTTTCCACGAATAACAGGGGCAGGTCCTTTCATCTCTTGATGTGAGTATTTATAAAACAGGGATAACGGTACTTTCTTTCTCCTGTGTTTGTAGCCTCAACAACAGTTTGGGGAAAGGACTGTTTCTTTCTAGGCACTCCATGTGGCATTTAACACCTCAGGATTCCTGTCTTGGTTGGAATCTGAAGCTAGAAAAACATTAGGACTGGCATGACCTTTCCAGCAGATACAATGTTCAGTTAGTACAGAATACCACACGAGTATATACAGAGCATACCACAGACGTGTGTAGATCTGAAGACGTAAGTCTATGGTTACCACTAGAAATTCTGTAAGTAAGTGGTACTAGCAGTTTTTGAAATCTGTCTAAAATCTCTGGGGTTTTTACTTCTTCTCTGAACTACTACAGTAGTATAAAGCTTGTGAAGGCAGCATAGCTGGTGAATATTTAAGAATTTCATAGGAGTCTACAGGCACAAGGCTGACTCCATCAATGAAGATAACTGCTATGTTGAATAAGTTGGATTTTTATGTAACTTTTATTCATACTGTGCTGGTTAAATGTACAGATCACGTATTAGTGATATTACATTAAGAACATAATTGAGATGGACCTTTCATTTCATCCTTAAGTTGCTTATGTGGACATATGTTCGTAGTTTATTTTTCCCTGTATGGAAAGTAACTGTAGCTTGCATAGGCTGTTATTACACAGTATTTTGGAAGGGATGCTGACAGATTTGTTAGTTTACATCCTCTAGAGGGTGTTTTGTTGTTGTTGTTTTCTTTCTTTTTTTTTCTTTTTCTTTTTCTTCTATTTCTTTCTTTTTCCTTTTTCTTTTTCTTTTTCTTTTTCTTTTTCTTTTTCTTTTTCTTTTTCTTTTTCTTTTTCTTTTTCTTTTTCTTTTTCTTTTTCCTTTTCTTCTTTTTCTTTTTCTTTTTCTTCTTTTTCTTTTTCTTTTTCTTTTTCTTTTTCTTTTTCTTTTTCTTTTTCTTTTTCTTTTTCTTTTTCTTTTTCTTTTTCTTTTTCTTTCCTATGGTTATATATTTACTTGAACTTGACATGATGGAAAAACATTTTTTTTCCAGTTTTGTACCAAAGCCCAACAACATCAAATACCAGGCACACATATACACTACATGAAAGGATTGTTTAGGTTTAAGTGGACAGCCATGCCCTTTCTAGGCTCTAAGCACTTTATTAATAAATATGATCGAGTAAAACACTCAAGAGGAATCCTTTTTCAGAGTCCTGAAGTGCCCTCAGTTAGACCTCCAAATGCAGTCAAACTGCGGCTGTGTCACTTCATACCTGAAAGGTCACAAATTACAGAGAAAAGTCAGAGATAACAGCCCACCGGTCTTTCAGTGTTTCTAAGGCCCATTCCATTTTGAAAACCTGCTGTCTGTTCAAGTGGAACTGACCATTTTAAGGCTAGAAAATCTCTCAGAATGATAGACTTTTTCAAAACTTTTGTAAGTTAAATGCTTTGTTGTTGCTCTTGGAAGAAAACAAAACCTTGGGCAACTGAGCATAGAAAATAGGGCTGAACAACCTGTTTAGAAATCCCAGCCTGCCTAAACACAGCAAGTTTCAGCTTGACGAAGACTGATTGTGCTGAGGATGGCCTGAAGCCCACGTAATGCAGCTAACTTCCGTGTCAGTTAAGAGCTTCAATGAGCTAGGGGTGAAGCTTTCATTTAAAGAGAAGTCTCCACTCAGCTATTGGAATCGGATTTAGTTTTGTTAATAAAATATAAACAAGATAAAGAAAATATATGTATATTGAAATAACCTGGGTGGCATTTTTCAGCATTACAGACATTATAACTTCTGAGATGCTTGTCAGGGTTTTAGGGATGCCACTGCTTACTCAGAAAGCTCTCAGATGTGGAAAATTTCCTTGAATCTTTCACGATGGCAGTGGGAAAATGCAGAAGAAAGGAGCAAAGGGGACTGGTTCACTATAGTATTTTACTCGAAAATGACATGGATGTAATGCTGCTGTGATTGACAAACAAAAAATTTCGTTGAAAAGGTAGTAGATTGGGCTCAGAATACCTAAAACTGTTTTGAGGAAGGGGACGGTACCTCCTACTACTCAAAATAGCATGAAATATTTTTTCTGTAAAACAGAAGTGGCTGCCAATAATTCACCATGCTGGTTGAAAACACTTTCACATGACTGCAGGTAACCATATGTTAGGAACTAGCTGAGACCTGGGAAAACACTCTAGGCAGTGGTAGGCAGACTGGTAAACTTAGCCTCATCCTTTGCTTTTAGTACGTTCCAGTACGTACTGCCGCAACCAGTTTTTGTTTTGTTTTGTTTTGGTTTTTCCCAGAAAGCCAGTCTGTAACCACAGATAAATGTTTTTCTCTGTTGAAACTCATCCTTATGGTACGACAGTCTGGCTAATTCTTGGTTATACTGGGTACGTAATAAGAATGCTCAAACATGAAAGAGATGAAAGACCAAAGTGGGAGAAATTTTCCCTCAATTTTATTTTCCAGAAAAGCACAATCTGGCATACCCAGGTCTTTTTGTTGGTTCCCAATGCTCAAAAAGTGTAAGCAAACAGCAGCCACCGATGCCAGTTAGGTTTCTAAATTGATTTAAGAAATATTTCTCTTAGGTTTCTCTTTTCTCAATTTTTTCCTACCTGTTTTCTCTCATATTCCACGTTGAACTAATTCTGTTCAATAGCCCATGATGTATAGACTTTGTCTTCTAGTTTCTGATGTCTATTCTCTGTCATCTAGTTTCTGTTTTGTTCACCTTTGTGACTAACCTTGTAGATCATCCCTTATCTCACTTAAGTGCAATTGTGCCAAGAAAAAAATGCAATAAATGACGTTAAGAAGCCTTATGTTCATGTCCTATGGTTGCATGAAAATACTCTAGTTAGCAGTTTAAGGTGAAAAAAGAAAAAAAATCTTAGCTCCTTGCCCTGAGAATTCATCCTTGGCATCTGAAGTCAAATTGCACTTTCTCCATACATTTAAAGAGGTATAAAAATTCAGCAATGAAAATGGGGACCCCAGTTCAGCGAAGCACAACTATTTGCTTAATAATGGATGAGACAAGGGTGATCCAGCTCACTTGTCCATGTATAGGCCATACAAGGCCAAAAAGAGCTAGGAAAGTATGAAAATTATTTTCATAAGCAGCACGAATGGGCACAACTGAAGGAAAAGAGGGAGATTTTTGCTTAAATTCATTTCATATTTATATATATTTGTGCTCCCCACATTACATTTGATCAAGGATCCTCTGCCCTGTGCTGGGGCTCACCAAGTCCCAGAGAGGGCTTGGAGCTGTCATCATGGACTGCACTGGGTATAGCTGACAGGATCACGCTCACACAGTGCTGTTATTCAGCTACATGGCTGCACCAAAGGAGCTAATACTCTCTTGTTTAGTCTCACTCCAACTATCTTTACTCATGATGAGTAATTCTTTTGAAGTCAGTGTGTCTACACAAGTGAGTAATGGCCTCAGGATCCAGCCCTTCAATAGTGTATGACGTGTTATGTTTCAAATGCTTCTGCGCTGTTGTTTTTAATACTGCATTGCAATTTACTTACTGGAATTATCTTCTGAATAGCTTCTTTCCATGGATTCCATTATATATATTCTTTTATTTATTATGTTTTCACTTTGATCTGCATGCCAATCAAGATAAGCTCAATAAAGATAGAATTTTAATGAACACAAGGAAGTATGTGTAGCTGCAACAGCCAGTTTTACAAGTTTTATGGGTGTGTGCATTTATTTTTACTTGTGTAACATCCACATTGTAAGGCTGCAGTGTGTGAAGCACTTCATATTCATTTGTTTGTTGTAAAGAATGATATCTATTATTTTCACAATTATCGTAAGTACTTCATTTTATCTGTTTTATATTTTTTGTTGGATTATACAGAATAAAAGGAGACTGTTAAGAAAAACAAATGATAAATGGAATCATGACAAAGATAAATGCCTTCCAGAGAGAATGGCTGGGAGACTTCACTGCTAGGGACTGCTAACAGTGGAATTTCTACCACCACCACAGGTTACAGATGGATGTTTCCAAGATCAAGATCAAAGAAACTTTAACCTGTTGAAACTCTTCATCCGGACTAGAAAGAATGGGAACAAGGAGTAGTTGCTTGATATTACTTTCTTCTAGTAGAAAAGAAGTGGGATAGAACTGGGGGGAACATACGGAAAACATGCAAGGAAAGACTAAGGCTTAGATGGAAAGGTGCAAACTTTCCACTATCTTAAACCTTTGTTTTCTGAAATGTATCTTAAGATAAATAATACACAGGTTACTTCAATAGGATAATCAACACAAACCCTTGGAGAGATGTTTCTGTACATCTGTCAAACCCAGTAATGTTATGACTGTGGGACAGAAGTAGCCTTCCCCCATCCAAGGTCCAGCCTTTTTGGGGGACAGTGTCTATTCATAATAGACAGGGACCTGGAAAAAGAGCAGGTTCTGCTGGTTAAAAAAAAGGGGGGGAAGGGAGGGGTTGTCTGCAGTAGAAAAAGTCTTGCAAGGGGATCTAAAACAAAGCTTGTCCAGTAACAATGGAAGGTGTTTTAACAGGTAACAACCACCAGCATTGTGGAGGTACATGAAATTAGTCAAAATTCCCCAGGGAATGGAGGCAAATTGGGACAGGGGAGGTTCCAGCTGGATATCAGGAAGAGGTTCTTCACTGAGAGGGTTGTCGCGCAGTGGAAAGGGCTCCCCAGGGACATAGTCACAGCACCAAAGCTATCGGAGTTTAAGAAGCGTTTGGACTGTGCTCTTAGTCATATGGTCTGAATTTTTGGGCAGACCTGTGTAGTGCTAGGAGTTGGACTCAATGATCCTTATGGGTCCCTTCCAACTTGAGATATTCTGTGATTCTATGAAAATGGAAGGGTCATTGTCTGTAATCTAATATCACCTAATAGCTAATCTTTTATCTTTGACAAAAGTGATTGTTGCTTCATAATCAAATTGGTTGTTATCAAAGAAATGATGTTTTTGCCACAGTCAACCACTCACTTTGTGATCCTTTTCATTTTTTTCCTGGCAACATTGAATTACCCTACCATCAAAGTCACTTGTAAGTGCTTGGACTGTGACACAACATGGACAAAATATTGGATCACAAAGCATTTCCCAGTGGGTGCACCTAGAGTAGATATTGCTGAGGGCCACAAAAAAAAGGAACAACCATGGCTTGACTGGGTGCAATTCATCATAGTAGATCTATAATGTGCTGAAATTTATTATGGTAGAGTTCACAGAATCACAGAATCACAGAATCACACAGAATCATTTATGTTGGAAGAGACCTCCAAGATCACTTAGTCCAACCTATGACCTAACACTAGCAAGTCCTCCACTAAACCATATCACTAAGCTCTACATCTAAACATACCTCCAGGGATGGTGACTCAACCACTTCCCTAGGCAGCCTGTTCCAATGCTTAACAACCCTTTCAGTAAAGAAATTTTTCCTAATATCCAACCTAAACCTCCCCTGGTGCAACTTTAGCCCACTCCCCCTCATCCTATCACCAGACACATGGGAGAATAGACCAGTCCCCACCTTGCTACAGTCTCCTTTAAGGTACCTGTAGAAAGCGATAGTCACCCCTGAGCCTCCTCTTCTCCAGGCTAAACAACCCCAGCTCCCTCAGCCGCTCCTCATAAGACTTGTTCTCCAGACCCCTCACCAGCTTCATTGCCCTTCTCTGGACACGATCCAGCACCTCCATGTCCCTCCTGTAGTGAGGGGCCCAAAACTGAACACAGTACTTGAGATGCGGCCTCACCAGAGCCAAAGTTATAATGTTGTGTAGCTATTCCACAACACATCTTTTCTGGCAATGAAGTTGGCACCAGTTGCCTGTCCAAGACACATGTTGCAATGAAAAGTAGTTTTCTGTACAGCCATCCCAGATTGTTTTGCCATTACTAACAGAATTGTGTGCTTACATAGTGTGTGAACTGCTGGAAGACATAAGGAAGATGTGCTTTGAAGGTACCTAGCACCCACTGTCAATGAAATGGTCTGGATGGAGCCCGGGGGCTTAACTTCAGCCTTGGTTCCTGGGGTGCACTCACTTAAGTGCTGCACAATTCCGAGAACAGACACAAGGCAAATTTTCACCTAAACAATAACTTCTCCAGCACTAAATTGCTAACACAGATGCACCGGTTGAGAACCAACCCACCAACCTGAGGGAATGCTTGTATGAATCATACCCATTCCCCTTCAAAATTCCAGTGACAAATGCTTGCATTGGAAGATATTTATGCTATTCTTTAGCTGACATTTACTACAGTTTAGCAATTGGTAACAAATTGGAATCAGCATCACGTGTCCACTCAGCCCTAAATGAAAGACTAGTGGGGTATGAAGACTCACCATTATAATTATTTGCTGTATATGTAAAGTGTTATGATAAACAAGGCCAGATGCAGTTGTAATCAAAATGACTCGAACAGAGGTAAAGAAGAATAGTTCAGTTGGAAGGGACCTACAAAGACCAAGACCAACTGCCCAACTACTTCAGGGCTAATCAAATGTTACAGCATGTTATTGAGGGCATTATCCAAATGCCTCTTGAACACTGACAGGCATGGGGCATCAACCACGTTTCTAGAAAGCCTGTTCCAGTGTCTGACCACCTCCTGGTAAAGAAATTTTTCCTAATATCCGGTCTGAACCTCCGCTGGTGCAGCTTTGTGCCGTTCCTGCGCATTCTATTGTCAGTTACCAGGGAGAAGAGATCAGCACCTCCCTCTCCACTTTTCCTCCTCAGGAAGTTGTAGAGAGAGGAAAATGAGGAAATAAGGAAAGCAAAGGCAGGTTCTCCGGAGGTCCCCTAAATTCACCCTTGTTTTCCAAAGCTGATCACTAAAAGTTCAAAGATCACTAAATTTTAGCCAGTTTCAAGGGCCATTTTGATGATGATATAACCAAAACACTTGAGAAAATGACAGAAGGCCTCTAGCAACTTAGGCAGAGGTTGTAGCAGCTCAAGTGGTTAGTGCCACAGAGGTAATAATCATTTGCAGTGTACATGAAACAGAGGAAGTGTGTAAAAGATATGGCTTTTCAGGAAGGGTCAGGAAAAGGAGGACAGTGCACAAACTAGAATGAAAGATGAGACACAGCTGGTTATTGCCAGATTGAGGTGAGTATATTATACACACTAGCCGAGGAGCAAGACGTTATGGTGCCTCTCAATGACACAGGATGTTTGGCTGTCAGAAGCTTTTTAGGAACCCCATCCTGTAGTATTTGTTCATGGCTTGTCAGTGCTTTGTCACAGAAATTGTTTATGCTCCACTCTGAATGCATGAACGAGAAATTTTGGTTCTTAATTTTACTGTCTTACACTCAAATTTCCTGTCTCTCTTGTCAAGTTTGTTCACTTTTTTTCAGAGCAGGACTTCTCCTCAGCATGTCCTCATTGCAACATCAGACTTACCTGGACAGCCAGGGCTTGGTCTGTGCTTTGCATTTCTGCTGGGACAGCTCTGTGACTGCATGTGGGATTTTCAGTCTTTGACAAACATGGACATACCAGCAAGAGGCATGTCTGTACTGGCCATAGCCCTGGAAGAAGACCACTCTTACACCAGCTAAGTACTCCAGTGTAGACAGTTTCAATCACAGAGTGCATATCTCACTGTATTTTTTTCAGATGTGCTGTGACAACAATCTTCTGTTTCATTTAAGGGAAAGTATTATTTTGGTTTGAAAGTAGTGGAAGAATCTCTATTAATTTTCAAGCAGAAATGATAAAGTACAAATAATTTCTTTCCCTTTACTCACGTCTGTTGTATAACAAGGTTTGACTTAAAATCTTTAGCAGAAATCTATTGCCAAATTTTCAGGATGAACAACTGCAGAAAAATCAATACAGTAAAAACCAAAAGGTTTCTTGCTGACTTAAGAAGCAAGTTAAATTCTTATTTGGGCCTGATCTGTCCTTTGAATAATCTGCACAGTTAAGACACAATACAGTATAAATATGGATCCCAACCTCTGCACTTTCAAGAGCCAGTCCTGCTTCACTGGCTTCAAAGAAGCTTAAAGAATGAAGCTGGAATACAGTGCCCTACAGGCTAGGTAAATACTTGGAAAAGTTGTGCAGCATTGCAGGTTCCATGAAGGAAAGCCAACAGCAAGAAGAAGGTGTTCACCCATTACCACGAGGAAAATGAATGGTATATACCAGGCAAACAATTTCACCTCCCTCACCTCAAAGAGAAAATAACCACGGGAGGTGCATCCTTGGTGTAAGCACATCTTCCCAGATGAGAGGATTGGAATAATGAGCAGCTTTACTGAAATCCCTGCAGGTGTGTGAAACAGCGCATGAACTCTTCCCAAGAAAGTCAAGTTCATGTTGGTGGAAAGGGAATTTAAGTGGAATCCCTGGTAAAATCCCACTGGACAGAGGAATCATCACATGTAAGGCCTGCTGACTTGGTGAAACCGAAAGGTGAGGAAGCACACATACATAATCCATCAGTTGGTTTGACATGTGTGGGGTGGCTTCACTTAGGTGACTTCACATCTCAGAGATCTGCTGAGCCGCACTGCCAGACTGCCTGCCTCACTCATTGCCCAGGGCTGCAATATTTTCTCTGCTGCCATCGTCCCCCTGGGAGGAGGCTTTCCTTTTCAGTCAGGGTGGGAATCTGTGGCCCATGGGCTGCATTTGGTCTGGAACTCCATTCCAGAGGGCCTGCAGCCACACGAGTGGGAGGAAGGCAGACAGGCATCTCTCTAGTGCACAAAAGATGAATGTTAGTTATGTTTCTAGTTATCATAGGAGAAGTCTATTGTCTGTGTGTCAATGTGCAGCCCACAAAGAATGCACCAGAAGCCCAGCTAAAGCCTAGGTTAAAAAACAAATCTTGTCCTGTGACTGCAGAACCTCCTCTTCTGATAATCTCCAGCAAATTATATAGGTGCAGCAACATCTGATCCTTTGCATGCCATAAAGTAGATGGTTTATCACCTAACTCTCCACTCAACAGAGCCTGCATTATTATTACGATGAGCATAACCTTGTACTCTGTCAGTGATTAATTTAAATGTATCTCTCCTGCTAACAAATAGATTATACCGTAAGCGCTGATGATGGGACACAACCATTTTCACTGAAAACAGCATTGATTTGAGTCAAGTCAAAACATCTTTAAAAATAGTGTATTCACAGTTTTTTTTTTCTAAAGCAAAACTGCTTCTTAATTTCCTCTTCTGCAGAAGTAAATGAAGAATTTTAGTATTCTTTTAAGAAGATGTTAAATTCAGTTTGAAAACTTCACAGTACTTTTTATTTTCAATCAATCCAAGATGATTTCTTAAATGATAACAAAGTGTTATCAAGATAACAAGAACGTCAATTATTCTCACAATCTTGTCTCACTGACTACACTAAGAGTAGCATCCAGAGGTCACTACTTGTAGATAAGTATATTTTTACAGGGCATGTGCTCCGAACTAAAAAATGTTGCCAAGCAATGCAAATGAAGCAAATGTGATGCAAATGAACCTTCCTAGTACCAGTGAAAAAATATTTTGAGATATGGCTTGGAAAATTAAGGAACTACATATAATTTCTGGTTAAAAAGTATTAAGAACCACGTGGTTTGCAGCTAAATATCAGTATGTACATTGAATACAAATGTTACAATCATCCTGAGAGACTAAAACCTTACCCTCTGTGATTAACTGTCTGTGAGGAAACAGATTAAAGAGATATTTGCCATTTAACAAACACCTACAACATTACAGCAATACCCTTTGGAACATGATTCTTATTTAGAAAAGGCCTCCTAAAGCCTTTTCAATGTGAATATTCATGAAAATCATCAAGTACTAAGAAAATACTGACATAAGAATTAGAAAACTCCCTGTCTGTGGAAAACAATAACAAGGTGATGTGCTAAAAATAACCCCCACCTCCCCCCAAAAAAATGTTTTCTAATAATCTGTTTAAGAATAGATGTTTGATTTCAGATGCAGTTTTATGGGGTGTGTCAATGGATCATAGCCGTATAACACTGTAAATGACCTCAAGAGGTTGTTTTCCAGCTGAGGTTTCACCAACACCAAGCAGAGCTAAGCAGTCACCTCCCCGTCGTTTCTGTCTTGTTCACAACATCATAATATTGTTGACTTCCAGCTGGTTAGTAGTTCATAGAAATCTCCAGATCCTTTCATGCTGTACTGCTGTATCTGTCTTTATTGTCCATTTTATTTAAATGTTTGATTTTTCCTTCTGAAGTGTAGTTCTCTGCACTTCCCCTTATTTTGTTTCATCCACTGGATTTCAGGCATCCCTCCATTTTGCCCATTTGATTTCTGACAATCTCCTCCAAAGTGCTTGGAGCATTGTCCCATCAGTGCCATCTTCAAACTAACTGTGTGTGTATGCTCTCTAGCCTATCATCTAGACACTTAATGAAAATCTAGATTAGGGCTGAGACCAGGAAAAAAGCCTGCAAGCACACCACTTGGAAGGACTTCAAAATTTGCAGTGAATCTTAGGCTTACTTTTTGAGAAAGATTATTCAGGCTGTCCTACTTTCCAATTATTTCCTAGAGACTATGTTTCCTTAGCTTGTTCATGGCATTGTGAGAGAGAGAATCAAAGAAGTCTTGATAAAATATCTGCTGTTCCATGACTCTTTAGTAGACTAGTTATCTGCTCAAAGCAGGGAAAGAGTACATTAAGGTAATACTTAAACATTAAATCATGCAGTAATCCTTAAAGTCTAAATAAAATTCCAAAGTAAAGCAATTTCTGAAATAATGCCTGAACTTTCCTAACAGTGATTTAATAGACCTCCCACGTTTAAAAAAAGAAAACATGAAATAAAGACACTCATACTACAGGTATGAATAAATTCCTCTGATCAGACAGCAAATGAATAAACCTTAGGCTTCACTTATATACTGTTTGCTTTGGCATTTGCCATATAATTTGTCTGTATAAAGGGAAGGCTAGACATGCAATATAATTATTTTCCCACCTATTCTTGTCACAAAATTTCCTGAAAGTGCAGTTTCTTTCTTCACTCCCTGTACATAACCTCAAAATAGTATCTTATGGTCACAAAACTCTTATGTTGTGTAAATATCTTTTAGGGCATTTGATCTTTTCCCTCTTCTTTCCTCCTCTTCCATTAGCAGTTTTTATTGCAGCTGCTTGAATACAAGGTAATGAAAGATCATGTTTCTGTTTACTCTAGGTCTGTATTGGTACACAGAACCAGAGAGGAAACAAAAAGTCTGGGCATCATTATAGAGATTGTCGTCAAACAACCAGTATTTTCTAGTTTGTACTTTAATCTGTGTCTGGAATTACACTTCAGGACCTGGCAGCGCATTAAGGGGACTTTCTCAGGGATTCTTTGGAAGATGATATTTTATTTCTGTGCATCAGTGAAAAACAGCACATTTTACCATGGTAAATAATTTGTTTTTAAATTAGGTATTAACTTATGCACGCATAAGATTCATGATCAATGAGCGTGTTGTGATTGCAAAATGATTTCTGTTCTTCTGACACCATATGCCAGCTCACACCTGTGGCTCTGGTCAGCTTTACACAGGGATGGGAGGTGAATTAGACTGCTACTTGAATACCCTAGGAGTCCTTAGGACTCTTCCAGCAGAGCAAAGGAAAGCCTCCAACAGTGGGAATGCTGCTGCACTATCACACATGAGACAAGGGTAATTAGAAAAGTCAGGCGAAGCGTTTGTGCAGCTGTGAGGACCTGCATCCTTCTACATTACTGTACTATGGCACATAGCAAGAGTAGAAAAAATAGCCTGACAACAGCTTTCCCATAAATTATCCATTTCTTGTTGAATTCCCTCTGCACAGTGATGCAGGAGGTTCTAAAGTCTGGCGGCTATTTCATCTGCTAGTTCTGCAAGGTCTGCAGGCAGCTCAACTGTCACTGCATGCAAGAGAAGGATTTCTCTTCTCCTTCACCTCATCTAATTCGTTAAACCAATTTCTGTTTTCCTTCCTTGGGGGTGGTCCAGGAGATACGTGGAATCTCTGAGATTCGGGCCTAAAATGTGTTTTCTACATTTCTGTTATTATTTGTATTGAACACACCACAGCCAGACCCATTTGAAAACAAGTAAGTCATCTTGTGTCACTGATCCTTTGAACCAGTGTGTTTGCAGCAGAAATATGGTCATCTTTTGGTATATTTATTGCAATCAACACTATTAATATCAAGGTTTCTAGAAGACGGTATTCCTAATTCTTAAAATAGTGTTTTAATCATGCAAGCCACCCAGAACCAGCCCCTCAGCTCTGGGCTATCAGTTGTTTAACCAAACTAGCACTCCTTGCTCATCAATTAACCTCCAGCTTACCGACAGCTCTTTACAGGACAGTCAATGATATGACGGCAGCTTTCTCAGGCAGGACAGAGCTAACTGGAAACTAGCCGGGCTGAGCGAGAGCAACATCAGTATGAAGTTCAGTGTAGGCTGCATGTATATCTCAGCCAGGTAAATATTTGTGTGGTCTGTCCTAGCAGAGCCCTGTACTGCTGCAGTTATTAGTCGATTTGCAGCTACTGTGGGAGTATTAACACTGGCTGCAGTGACAACTTTGATGGAAGTATAGATACACCCTAAAAGGAAGAGATTTACTAAGCTAGTTTTCCAATCATTTTCAATAAAAGTCAATATAGACTTATCTTCTATCTCTGTGCATTTTGTAATATTCAATTAAAAACAACAAAGATCTAGTAAATGTCCTCAAATCTCTACACAAGAACTAAATTGTTCTCACTCAAAACATGTGAATCCAGCTGAAAACTAGGTAAAAATATGAAGGACTTGAGAAAACTGGACAACTTACATATTTACTAGGAAAATGAGTCAAATGGAATTGCAATTTCAGTTGTGTCAAACTCGAAGGGTTAAAGTGATTATCAGTGCATTATTGATATGCAAGGAGATTAAAAGGGAAGTGTGTAGAACAAAAGAGTCAATGAGAGAATGTTGATAGTACGCATTAAGAATTGAATAAGGCAAGGTGATAGATAGGTAGGTAGATAGATAGATAGATAGATAGATAGATAGATAGATAGATAGATAGAGGGACAGATCTGGAATGAGGAACCGTCTACATTGTACAAAGATAAGTGGTAGGGGAAATATTCTATTTGTATTCAATTAGTACATAAATATTACAGTCTCCATGGTGTTGGTATTTGTCAAACAACTTTCTAAGGAGAAGCTCAAATACTGAATAGTTAAAAGACTAAGAATGTCATTTGAATTTTAGTTACTTCAAAAAACTTAATATGTAACAATATCCACCCAAAGCATTTACAAATTCCAAACCACCACAATTATTTTTGAAATTATAACCCCTCCCATGAAATATGTATAAACAGAACTCTCCCTAGAGAGTGCTTGAAAATCTGGCCCTTTGGCCCCAATCTTTGGTTCCTCGGTTAGTTAATTAATAGGCTTTTCCCAGAAAATAAATTTCATACAAATCTGAACAATGGACAAATTCATGGAAAACGTGAACAACTCACAGATGATTCATGGACAGAAGAAGTAGTTGGAGTTCCTCAAACAACTTGATAGATCATAAGACCTTTTATTTTGCTTAGGTCCTAGTACGTCTGAGAGGTAGCATGGTAATAAACCTGTAAATGGTTAAGGTAATTCCAGAGAGGAAATGACAGTCGAGTATTGCAATCATTTAGTCTCTCTCTATTCCTGGCATTCCTGTTAAATTTAACCTGCTTTTCCTAATTCCTTACGCTACAGAAACTGCAGTTTTTTGAAACACATTACTGTGAAAGTGTGCTCTATATTGGCTATTCTCTCATTACCACATGGAGTACTAAAGAAATCATTACAGAGGGAGTTAGGAACATGTTTAAGTATCTTTAAAAATCCCATTGAACCACGTTTACATTTTTAGGCACCTAAGAACTTAAGAAAATCTGTTTCTTTGCATGTATAATTTCATGCCCACTGACAGCTCATTTCAGACAAAGGATACTTTTCGCATGCTTGAAATTACACAAGTTCCTGAGTGCTTTGCAGAATCAGGGTCTACTTTATCTGTCAAATGGAAGTACAAACAGCTGGAAACTCTTTATTAAGCAGCCGGAAGGGAGACAAATAAAATGAGAATTTAATAAATCATAAAAAAGTTCTGATGATTGGTTTTGCATGAAAAATTCAAACAAACTCCAAACATTTTTGGATGGAGGTCTCAAAGGCACATCAATATATTCTGAATACTAAAAACCCACCCTTGTGTTCACATATTTCGTTTACCCACTTGCTGGCTTCATCCTGCACTTTTGAATAAGACAAACTCTCATTAAAACTAATGGCAGCTTTGCCTGAACATGCACCTGCAGGATTGGGCTTCATTTGCTGAAACTCTCATTTACTCCCTGAAACTACCAGCAGATCAGCATTTTGATAAGCACTGAACACGTTACCGCAGGAGAACATACAAAGCTGCATTTGAACAGGTGACATTTCCTTTTCAAGGCAGACCTGTTCAAAAGTTTAGCATTAATCATTTCCAAGCAGGCATAACAGAATTATCTACTATATCTGTCAACTTTCTGCTTCTTATAAAGGTAAACTTCTTCAACCTGTAGAAAGCAATGTCAAAAACAATAAAATAGGGCCACTGATTAACTACTCAGTGCAATTTAACAGCAGCATCAGAGCTTGCTCCATCAACAATTGTTACATGTCAGCAATATATATGTGTATATATGTATATAGATTTAAATACTGCTTGAAGTAAGAGACAATATTTGGTTTCGGTTACATGGCTGGGAAAGAGGATGTCCCTGACACACACACACCCTCCAGTTCCCATTTATGCACACAGACTGCCCTGCTGTGCCTGGCAAAGCTACCCAATGGGCTATGCATCACGTAGCACAATTGTGAACTGCTAGGGAGTCCCTTGAACTCTGCAAAGTGGATTTCAGCCACAGCTGAGGCTGTGTTTGCAGATTTTACCATTTGTGCTGCCCAACTGCACTTACACTAATGAATTACACTTGCCTGGGACCATTCTTCAGCATCAAAACTGGCCAACCCACAGTGTACCATGACATTAGTATTAAACTCTCTTACTCCCCAAAACAGGGTGGCCACACTCACATGGCCACCTGGGAATAGTCCCTGGCCTCTGCTGACTCCCCAGTCGTGCCAGGGAATTGTTTAGGAGAGTGCTTGCTGGCCCAGGCCAAAAGCATGTCAACGACTGCTCTGACAACTTCAGTTCCAGTGCCCTGGCACTATTTAATTTACTTGTAGAGAGGCAAACTCAGTGTATGTGGTCTTGGGAGCAGCTTCAGGGAGCATCTCAACATGAAATGCAGAAATATCCCCTGAGGCTATTAAAGGGACAAGGAACTCCTTGATCTGAGCAAGATTATTGGCATCTGACCTATAATTAACTCCACTGTCCAAGCTGGCAATACAGTGATACAGTAGTACTTAACATTGTTGTAGCTTGCTCTGTTTTGATTAATGAGTGTATTTAACTAAACAGTATACATTAACTATTATTAACGTCACATTAACTGTTAACTACACATTACCTAAATAGACACCCTATTAGATAATTACTTCTCTGTTAATACATTAATCAATATGCCCATGGATGAAATACATACATAACTGATTTGGAAAAACTCATCTGTATATCAGAAATATGTTTGTTAAATTATTACTCTATGGGGATACTGATTAAAAAATTCAGAGCATTTTATTTCCTTTCCTACTGCAATATTTTCACTCACCTGGCTGTGGAAATACCACTCTACTTATATGATCACCAAGCGGCTATCATATTCCTATAACCTCAGATCTTACCATCATCTTTAAAATCTTTGTAGCACCAATTACCAAAGTTTACTCAACAAGAAGCTCTCAATCCACAGTAAAAATTAATATTAGTGCCAGAGTAATACCTGATTAAGACTGCCTGATAATCCTGAATCCAGATGTTTTTCTTTGGAATTAGAATCTTAGGTTTCCATCTCTATTTTTCTGAGTGTATGCTCAGATAGTATGGCCATAGGCACTAACTTGACAGTTAACACTGAGCTGGCCAATGGATGGAGAAGGCCTTGTGTTAATTGGTTCAATGCCATGATGATAAGTAACTCAGGCCAGGACTGGGAGAAACCTGTAATGTGGGGCTTAAACAGCATGTGATCACTTACATCTAAACACTTTTCTCCAACCACCTGGCACCACCACAGGCACCTCACTTCCACAGATTCTTGCCTTTTTGCCTTGGGAAGTTCTCCACAGACCTTGAAATGTGCCTCTGGGCATATGCAGACATATTTCCCCCTTGACAGAGCTGAAGATCTTGGCCCCTGCTCATGCCTCAGCCTCACTGAGATCCACAACCTGAGGAACCTTGCTCCACTGGTCTTTCCTAAGGCATCCCACACATTGTCCAGATTCAATTGCCTCCATACAACAGAGTGGTTCATACCACTTTTTGTAAAACACAGCCAAAGGAAAAGCTGCCAGCAACCACTTTGTATACAACCATTTAGTGGCTAGGGCATTCATGAAGGATGTATGATATGGAGCCCATGTTTTTTTCCCATTTGGACAGGTTCACCTACACATCTTCCAAGTCCCCAGGGAGTGCTCAGGTCAAGACTGTGCTGAAGTTGCCAGGCTGCATGGAAAACAAACTCATGGGCCTAAAGAGAGAGAAAGCAAAAAACGGTATGACTCTGCAACACAGTGATTAGGGCCATCGCCAAGAAGAGTCCTAGGTGTTGGTCCTTGTTCCAAGAGCTGTTTGTATATTTTATCTAATGATTTCATGTAAACAGTCCTCAAACGAGGGACTGGAATCTCTGGGGCAGATCCAAAACCTGTTGAAGTCAATGGAAGTCAAAGCCAAGTGAAGTGAATAGAAAGTTTTCCACAGATTTCAGTAGGCTTTGGATTACTTCGGGATTACTTCTTGGGTGGTAAAGGCTCCATGCCAATGCACTGAAGGCATGCACCGATTGCATACTAACACACACGTTGTTGTGGCTTATTGCTATATTGGAACCAGCCTTTGAAAACTATCATAATATCCTGGGGCAAACTAGAGAGTCAATTATTCAAAATGTTGGTCTTGAATGTTTAAAGGCCCAGTCATGGGCTCCTTAGGCTAAGTTCCCACTGCCTGCAATGAGAACTCTCTCTGAGGAGCACAGGCAGAGGCAAGCTCTGAGTCTCACATTTGCTGGGTATTTTGATGCCCTTGGCATAGCCACAACTGCAGTTTAATGCAGAGATAGCCAACCTGACTTGAAACTATGTAATGCGGGTAGCAAACACAATATAGTCATATTAGCGTAGCACTTCATATGGGTTAATTAGCCCTGCCAAGAGGCAAAGTTCATTAGCCTGAGGAGTAGGTTGCATGAAGATGGACTACTTCCGAATCATTTAGAGGTAGCTTAGCAAAGCAGCGCTTTGTGCAATGTAGACATGCTAAATATCCTCCTATTCCTAGCATTACAAAACTTCTGATTCTGTGGCAGCTGTGGCAATTGTGCAGTAATCATGGACCCATCTGTCCTTTGAAAGGAAGGGTCTATCATACAGTTTGGTATTTCAGTTACTAGAGTACACACACTGAGGCTTCACTCTCATGAAGCAAAGCAGTCCCAGGTTAAAGCTTGGCATGCAAAATTTTTTCATTGCTTTCTTTTTTCAAAAAAATTCACAAGAAGTTCTCTTAGTGATTTCAGCAGTGCAAGGCTTAGATTCCTGGAGACAACTCCAGTACAAACCAGAACAGTCTCATCACCCCGTCTCGGCCATGTTCCTCATTCCTGCTTGCAGCAACCATTTCTCTGGAATATGGATAGCCTTTTTACACCCAAGGATTCCAGTTCAGATACCTTTTTATAAAGACTTGCCTTCCATTAAAACTGTTTTCCTGACAACTCTGCAAGTTTAATTTGCTCAATGCAATTTTTAAGCAATGTTTATTAATGTGCATGGGGTTCCAGTTAACATACGAGTCACTTCAGTATCCTGACTTTAATAAATCCTAAAACTTTACTCTAGGAATAAATTCAGATACAAGGAATGATTCTGCAGTCCACTTTATGCACTATTTATATTTTAGTGTCTTGATGAATATTGCACTGAATCTGTCCATGTCCTTGCACAGGTCTCCTCACAGCAGCTGCCATGGTCTCTGTTCCAGAAGATCCATGTAATCAGTGAGAGAGCTAGATGAGAAATGAAGTTGCTTGACCAAGAACTCCCACAGAGCTAAAGAGATAAGCTAAACACAAGTAAATGGATAGACCATACACCTGCCATGTTTCTCAAGTTGCCACTTTGCGGGCATTCATATTACCAACTGGTGAGGTGCAAGAAAAGGCAGGAGCAGGGTTTGATTTCATGTGATCCACTTTGGTTCTAGGAGCATCTTTATGGCAATAAATTTCATAGCAATTGCTTGTGCTAGGCACATGACACCACACATCTGTACCTAGAAGGCAATGCAAAGTGTATTTCTGCACAGCCATCCCAGACTGCTTTGAGGTTGCCAACAGAATCATGTGCTTGTGCAGAATGCCAACTGCTGGAGGGAAGATGCGCATTCCCTCTTTTGGAGGTACCTTGCACCCACACTGACAGTGGGGTGCTCTTGTGTGTGCAGCATGACTCCAGTTACAGACACAAGACAAATTTGCACCAAATCAATAACTTCTCCCGAGTGATAAATAACTAATGTAGATACACCCACAGAGTGCAGCAAGCACCTCTTCATGTACACCACCAGAAGCTACCAAGGAGGCAACTGCAAGGAGGCACTAAGCCCCTTGCGGACTCTGGCTGTACATTTTGTTTCGTGTTATGCTAATGAAAGAGTCATCCGGTGCTATGGGGAGATCCCAATCTGAAGTCCGTTCTTGACTACTTCTGCTGAAGGTTATGTTTCAAAATCCACTCAGCCAGTTGCATTTAGAAAAAAACAACCCCTCAAAACAACAAAGTAATGTTTAGACCTAGAGAAGATGTAGAGAATGGAGTTGTTCCAACAGCATAGATGTACCTCCGTATTAGGGAGGGAAGAGTACATTATTTTTTGTGAGAAATCCGGATATTTAGAACTATGAAAGCAAATGAGGTTTTCAGCCAGCATTTACAGCACTTGAAATTTTTATCATTTAAAACCTAACAAGAGTCTTCAATGGGCAAACAGACTGTGTGCTTGTTGTACATTCATACACCCAGTAGGCTGAATAACTTCAAAGAAATTTACGCTGTTCCTTCTAAAAAGTCTTTTTAATATTATACGCCTTCAGAAATGTTATGGTACATGGTGCCAAGAGTCTGTATTTTTAAAATTCCCTTCTTCAGCCTGAGTTCTGAACCCATTAAATTCAGTAATAGTTTTGACATTGACTTAAAAGAGTGAAAGATCAAACAATTATCTGACAGATAGTAACAAGATTCAAAAATAATTAGGGAGTTTTGAAGCCTATCTGTACAGGGAATTTTTCTTTGCTTTTAAATAAGAAATGTATTCACAAATGTATTTTGGAAATATTAGTTTAAATTTAGAAATGGGAAGATTTAACATTAAGGCAGACAGTTGACTCAACTTTGTGGTCTTGTTTAATATATTTTGCTCATTTTTGACATCTCTTTTAATGTAAATAAGAGTAGATAAAGCCAGGATGACAGTTAGGTCGGAACTAATGTAATATTTTATGTTTTGGTTAGTCAGGGATGGCATTTCACATCGAAGTACACTTTAATTATCCTGTTCAAATCCTTTCTTCCTGCCCCAAAAATGCTTAGTAATTCATCCTGACCTACAGAAGACATCGTAAGAATGTCATTTCACTGAACTGTGTGGGCTGCAGTAAGACTTCTGGTGTCTCTGCAGTTAGAGCTTGAGAGCTCTTCGGTGAACTGGCAATAGCAAATTGTTTCAGAAATGGAATTTATCAAATTGAAAATACATGGATGCATATATGGGTCCCAAGTCACTGATTTCTGGTGAGACTTATTGTCAAAACACAGTGTTTATTAGCAGGGCATCCTGCAGCTCTATACAACAGAGCAACTGTTTCTGTTGTTCTCAAGCCATCAGACAATTTCTGCAAAAGAGCAGCCACAACCTCGCCTAACCAATTACTCTAGAAGAGGCCAATCTTTTATTACACTCAACTGCTGATATCCCTCCAGTATTCTCATCAGTCTCCTAGAGGTGAGTAGTTGCTGGTCCCAGTTCTGGATATGTCCACGTCATAGCCTCCTGAGCAACCAGCTGCCTGAACGCACTTTCCCAGATCATGTAGAGGTGGGAGGTTGGGTGTCTCTGTCCCTTGGGAACAACAAGCCCAGGAAGTATGGAAACACAAGCATTAGTGAGAGAACTCTTCTGTCTGTGTAAGTATGCGCACATACAGATTTTACTCTTAAATGAGGATGTTAGCATCTCTTTTAAAAAATCAAGCAACTCTTGAGGACTCATTGGGCATCTCCTGCACTCCTCATGTATGCGACAACGTTTTAGTGTCTGTAGCCCCCCCAGCAACATAGAATGCCTTAGCTTTTCTAAAATGTGCTATTATTCTTGATAACTCTCTATTTAAGTCCCTTATTTTTCATGTCTAATTTTTTAGTACCTAAACAACAGTACAAGCCCCTTTCCTACCACTATGTGCAACCATAAAACCTGGAATAAGTGATAAGATAGCAGGAAAATTATGATTATGATCAATGGTTTGTAAAAGACAAACTGACATATCTTATTCTTGTAACTGGACAACCTAATTAATATTTTGAAGATATTTTCAGGAGTCCATCACTACAGTACCACATTGCAATATAGGACAATTGGTCAATGTTTTACATTTCATGTACTTATTTCTGGAAAAAAAGGTTCAGACACATCCGCATGAAGCCCATGATTTTAACAGACTATGCATGTCAATTTTCTAGTGTTTGAAATCATAGGAAAACTTAGTGTTCAACAGGCCCCTGAAATCTGAGCCTGGTCGATGTAATGTTTAGCAGAATCATCTAAATAAACTGAATTTTATCTTTTGATAAATTCACCAATTAGTTTTTTTCTTTCTTTATTAACTGGGAATCAAAGTTTGATGGCTAATCTTGATGACATTTCTGCCATGACTGCCTAAAGGTATCTGATAGAAGGACCAAGCAAACCTGACCCAATGCAAAACTTGAACAGGAAATGATTTGGAATCTAGATGACAGAGACACAACCCAAGCATTCATGGATCATCCAATAACCCCACAAGAAATGCATGAGATGAAAGGCTCCATTTGATTCCTTAGTTAGCAAAGTAAGAAGAAAAACAAGAAGTCTAAATAAAGTAATAACATGGCTTGAGAGCTTTTCTGTTCTTTTTTCTTCTTCCCCTTTTTTTTTTAAGTTTATAATTTTTATTAGCAAAATAAAAATTCTCTTAATTACATAGCCTCCAGCATAGGATGACTGACTTGGTGAGGGGAAAATCTCGATAAGTAAGGCCTAAGATTCTGAAGCCAAAAGTTAAATACGTTTCTTTTTTTTTTTTTTTTTCACTTGATTGCAGTTGGGGTTCGTGTTCACAGAAATTGTTCCAAGTCAGACCAATATGTTACCTGGTAACCCCCAACTTTTTCCCTTCACATAAGGAAAAAGGGGTTAGTAAGAAAATGTGGCTTTGTGTCCCACAGAGAACTTAGACAACATAGCAGGGAAGCAGAAGATGAGGACTTTGACATTTCTTTCTCTCTCCCATAAAACAGCACCACTAGTCAGGAGTCAGAACCTGAGCTGTGTGGCTGGTGGATGAGGTGGAGGGAAACAAGGGGATGAAACTCAATCTTCTGTGCATGCCTTTGGGGAGGGGAAACCGTTGCAAGCTGAATGTGTCCCCACTATGAATAATTAGGTTTTAGTGAAACCAATAAATAGAAAGACTTTCTTCAGATGCTATCCATGTTCCACAAAAGCATCAAGTTAATGGTTAAGTTTCAGCTTGTAAAAACACAAAATTTGCCTTAGGTTTAGTTCAGCTCCCTGCATAGACAATTGTAGATAATTCCTGGGCTTTTTTTTTTTTTTTCTTTTCAATATTCAGTGTAATCCCAGGCAGTTCTTTCAAAACTCTGTGCATCTACTCATCTATATAAACTGGCATATATGGTCAGTTCAGGGGGTCCAAAGAGCTGCTCAGCTTGAAGCAAGCCAGACTTCTATACCACGTAGCTCTCTGGACCCACGCTGTGTTGGCTAAAACTCCACTGACCGTGCTAGGTGCTCAGACACTTGGCTCACACGTTCTGCCTGCAGTGACACCTGAGTTTAGGCATCTACAACCTGAAGCTGAATTCCACCCCCTCTGACTGTCATTTAGGGCTCAGTTCAGAGACCCTGAAAACCATTCTTCAGGGATTTCCTAGGTGCTGTGAGGTATCTTCTGTGGCCTCCATCCAAAACATCCCAGCACTCGTGTGCCCTATTGACCAGCCCTATGTGATTGCCCTGGATACCCTGAGGTGTCCAATGGCACCAGATACCTAGGGCTCATCAGATGGCACTAGACGTCTAAGCTCAGGCACCTGACTTCAGGCATGTACACAATCTATATCAACGAGGCCCTCATCTTATCTACAGGAGATGTTTAAAAGGGGAAAATATCCAGCCAGATAGCATAGTCTCATTTCTTAACTGATATTGTCTCAGTTTTGTGGCCCTTGCTCAGAAAATGATTTCAAGACCACCTATTTTTTTTCCATCAAAATCCCTCAAAAGTGTCCTTTAAATTGTAGTTTGATTTCTTAGATTGCCTGAGGGGGTCGTCCCACTTTTTCAGTGCCTTTAAATAGCCTTTCCCTCTTTTTCCTTTGCAAAAGCTAAAATATATTTTCCTGTTCCTTAAACAGAACACCTCTATGTGTTTCGCCACTGTTTAAAAGTGTGTGTGTGCACTAAGAGGGGAACTGGAATTTTCATAAAGGAAAAGGTAAAATCACTCACCAAAATTAAACATGTAATTCAGTCCTGTGCTGTTCCCACTCCCAGGAGAGCACAGTAGCATCACACAGGGTAACCAGCAGTGCAGAAGGTCTCCCTGCAGCAGCCATGTGGCTTCCCAGACGCACAGGTCTGGGGTCCACAGCTTCCCTCTCCAGGCTCCCACGCTCGGTTCTCTGATGGGGAACTCACCAACACGGGTGAAAGCAGTAGAAAGGGGACTTTTCTTTCCTTATTACGCCATGCCTTCTTAGATTGAATCACAACCTGGTGAAGGCAATAGGGTGACAGGGAGGAATGAGCAAAAACAGCAGATGATATCACGCCACACAGTTCCTGTTTTCTGACACTGAAGCACCCTGTCTTAACTCGCAGGGGTTTCTGTTTCCTCTGAGTTGTCCGTGGCCCTTTAAGTAACCCAATCTGTTCTCATTGCTGTTGAGATGGCTACTTTAAAACAAAAGGCTTTGTCAGATATAATCCTTCCAGTTTAAAATAGAGACTAGTTCAACAAGTTCTATATTTTGCTTCTTTAATCCATTTCCTTATGATCAGCATTTACGGGAAAGATTTAAACTTTCAAACTTGGAACAAATATGATTTTAAACGTCACAGATGCTCGGCTGTTGCACTGAAATAAGGACTGTTACTCCACAGCCGTTGCTGGCACCACAAACAACCCCTTACTGTAGTCTTGAAAACAATTACAAATGTTTTTATAAAGCCAAAATAATGCAATATTTTGCGTTATGACTTTTAAAACCTTACAAGTAGTTAAGGACCTGAGGTTTATTTACCTGAGGGGAAGACCTTTTTTATAATTATGTTGCTGGAGACCTGAGTGGTTTTACATAAATACTAATAAGTTTACTCAACATGTTTTCCAAAGGACTCATTTTTTGAGAGCCAATAGTTTATATTTATGTGTGTCCTCAGTGACATATTCATAATTTCCCACTTCGTTTACTTACAGGTCTTATTAAGTTTATGAAACATAAAACAAGTGTGCAGTGACAGACTTGGGCTTAAATCAAACACACACGCATATTCTCACAAATGAGATCTAAGCAGTAACTTGGAAAATTCATATAAAATTCTGTTTTGATCCCTTTGAATGAACACATTTGCACTGTTGTGTTTAGAGAATAGATACATCTTTTATTTTTTCAGCTATCAGAGTAATAAACAAATGGAATAAAACTACCAAGGGATCAAGAGGATTCTCCACATGAGACCCCTAAATAAAAACTGGATTGCTCTTTGAAAAGGCATGTTCTAGCTAAACTGCCTACAATGCTGGAGATTTGCTCATCTCTTTGTTATATTCTGTTTTCTTTAATCAGCTCCTGTGGAAGTTACTGTTACTATATTCCTATGTTGTGTTCAAATTTAAAAGGATGAGTCAAAATAGATCAAAGTGACTAATAGATAAGTAGTCACAGCATCTCGTTTAGAACAGCTCTTTTCCTTAAACAAAATTGATTCAGATCTTGTGTGGTAAACAAAGTGAGTTCCACAAATCTGCTGTTCCAGAAAGGTTTTTTTTCCAAGATGACTCCATGGTATTTGAAGTCCTGTCTGCTTCTCCGAGACATCAGTGAATCTCATTCTTCCGTGGTCTTTAAGCAAATTTTCCTCTAGAATGCTCCTTTGTAGTTTGCTCTCTCCTGACTGGTTTTTCCTTTTGAATATTGTTGAATACTGAAATACAACAAATAGCCAACACCCTCGCTGTATTTAATAGAGGGCTGGCTTCTGGGAATTGTCAGACATACTAAAGTTGTGAGGGCTCATTGCTTTGCAGAATCAGGTCAAATGTTAGTATCCTACTTTGTAATGAACTGGGCATTCTCCTCTTCAGGAATGAAAAGATGAATTAAACATCTAAGATCCAAGAGAGTTGTCAAGTGCTGTCACTCCTTTCATGATTGAATGAACAAAGTTAGAAGTAAACAACTGATAGAGCAAATGTGCTGTGGTTTCTTACCAACATAGGGATTTCCAACAGCAGTTTATTTCCACTTGGAGTACTTGTCCTGTCAGGAGAGGCCGAGGGAGTGTTCAACCTGGAGAAGAGATGGCCACGGAAGCACCTTACTTCAGCCCCTGGTACCTACAGGGAGGCTAGCAAAGAGATAGAGGCAGGTCCTTCACAGTGTGCATGGAAGGAAAACAAGAGGTTGTGGCCAAAAGTTGAAAAAAGCGGAGATTCAGAGTGGCTATAAGCAAAAAAATACCACTGTGAAGATAACCACCCATTGGAACAGGTTGCCTATGGAAATTGTACAGTCTCCAGCTGTCTGGATCCATCTCTTTGGATGTTTTCAAGGCCCAGTTGGATAAAGCACTGAACAACCTCGTCTGAGTTTGTGGTTCACCCTGCTTTGCGCAGGAAGTAGGATGAGAGAGCTCCCAAGGTCTCCTCCTGCCTTAGTGATTTTGTGATTCTGTCTCTTAAGAGCACAGATGTTTCCAGGTTGTACAATATCACAGGCATATATGAGTTTCTGAGTACAATATATGAGTTACAGACATACTTACCTTTGTCTGAAATCCCTGCACTGGTTATCACAGAACAGAGAAGAAAACATTGTATTTTTGTACCGGCAACATGTAAGGAGAGAAGAAAGTTATATTTACATCATCTACATTTACTATTTTAGATATGTAACACAGGTGCAATTGAAAATAACAGAAGTTAGTAGTTTATGATCTTTATATAATCATTGGCAAAGACAGGTGATTCCAGAAGGTGATCAGAACATCTATTTTGGATTCATAAAGCTAGGGTCAATGTCTCTTCAATCCTCAGATTGTGGATGTCATTGATTGGGATGTATATACAGATATAGCTATAGTTCTCTTATTCCTCTTGCACAACTAGTGGCTATATATGGACACTGTTATTTTGATCGGCAACTGGTGCTGAGATTTAATATGTTCCTGTTGGCTGTTATATTTTCAGCTGTATCAGAGAGATGTGAGTAATATGTTTATTTTGTGTGTCAGTAATTTTGTAGTTTGCATTCCACAGTACTTTCTACACACTATTAGATTTCCCCTTTTTTTATGCTGGATGCTTTATAAAGTGGCCTGGTGAGAATTTAAATTTATGACAAAAATACTTTTAAAAAGAAAAAGAAAACTTTACATGCACAGATAGCTTTATAAGGTAATTGGTATGTGCATGTGTTTGTTTAACCCTCTAATGTAAATACATACATTCTGAAATGTATTTTAGTCCTCTAAGAAGCTAAGAGCAGCTCTCAAGATCACATGACAAGCAAAACATTTGTTAATCAGAAAAATTACAGCCTATTCATACTTACTGTTTGATTATTTCCACTCTGACCTCAAAGATCTCATTGTTGATTGAACTAGTTATAGTAACTTCTATTTATTTTTACAACTAGCTATTATGAGTGCAAACTATCCTTATCTCCAAGTGATTGATAGGCACATTAAGAAGCTGTTCAACAGGTTGCTAGGTTTGAAGAAATGCTTAAATCATGATTAGTTATTCCTTATCAGCTGAGAGTGGGAGCTAAGCTCAGATAAATACATGGTGGTGAAAATTAAATTTTCAACGTCAAGTGCTCTCACTGTTTTCTGTTTGCTGTTGTTAAGCAGGGGTGCTACA
Organism: Anseranas semipalmata; assembly: GCA_013399115.1. NCBI lineage: Eukaryota > Metazoa > Chordata > Aves > Anseriformes > Anseranatidae > Anseranas > Anseranas semipalmata. Next base: position 75,993 of record VXAA01006213.1, on the reverse strand, counting down.
GCTTCCTTTCAGTTTTATTTAAGGAACATTTGGGCTTCCTTAGCAAACTAAGTCGTCATGTTAGTGGGGTCAGGAGAACTAAAAGTCTTGTTTCAATGTTAACTTCCATCAGGGCCTCTATGTAGCTTTAGTGAGTGAAGGACTACAAGCTATAAAAACACATATTCATACTTTCTTCTAGTAAACATTTGAAACAAATAACTTTCCTGAGTGAACATTTTTAAGTGTGGAGATATTAGATTCATTACAATTCTCACATGGGGATTTATAGCTTGATGTGTGCTACCCAGAATAATGTTTATATCAGCTCAGGCCAGCTCTGTGCAACCTAAGGACCAAATAAATAAATAAATATAGAATAACACAGGGAGGTATAAATGCCTGTGGTTTTAGCTATATAGTGAAGTCTGCCTGGATTAATAGTGTCCAAATAACTAACTCACACGTTTTGGGTACATTTCTACCTTTACGCCCCAATAGCGATTACTCTGGGTAACATACATTGTGCTTTGATGCCATTTGTGAAGTCGGTATATGGGAAGAAGTATGAGTTAAACGATCAGAAAATAAAATGGAACTCAATTCCTAAGTTCCTGTTTTTAGGAAAGGGAGCTGGAAAATTCAAAGTCAGTTGTCTCAAAGGAGGGTTGTTTTAAGATATTTGTCAAAATGCACTCTGCTCGGTTTCTATTCCTTGAACTGTGTTTGTAAATAAAGTCACACAGCGTGAACTGACAACCATGTTGCAGGAGACTTTCTGCATGCAAATTTTGCCAAAGCAGAATATTTCCTTCTCCAGTTTTAAACCACAACTACTCCAAACAAACCTTTGACACAATTATAAGGCAGATGAGAGCAGGGACATAGAACTAAGGTGACGATATCAATCTAAAAGCTGAAAATGCTTCTGTTTCTTTCTACCCACATCCTACAAAGGGTGAAAGGGCTGAACTTCCACTCCAGTTTACACTCAAAAGAATGTGAAAGGGGGAAGGGAAGGATGTTTTTCAGGTGGTTCTGCAGCTATGAGATGCTCCATCAAGCCCTCAAACACTTTATGTTGCAAAAACAGCAGCAGTTTATTAACTAACATTTCACTGGCCCAGGCGCAAGAAGAGCACTCACTAGCTGCTCTGCCTGGCATGTATCCCCCTGCCAACATGTTTAACATGGAAAAGGAGCAAGTAGGTGGCGCAGGGTCAGTCACCTTCACAGTAACAGCCTTATGCTATATGAGGGGATTTCCTTGCATGAAAGAAAGCTCCAGCTACCTGTCAGGCAAGTTTTCCCACTGCTTTGCACTGCCTGAGCAGCACCAAGGGATGAAAATGGGGCCTCAGGTGCAACCCCAAATACAACCCAAAAAGGCAGAGACCTGACAGCCGTGTGGATTTCACTCAGGTAAGTGGGGCAGGGATGGGCAGCCAGCCTCAGATGAATTAATTTTCTGTAACTTTTATAGTGTGCACAAGTACAATTTGAGTGGCAAAACATGTCTGGAAAGAAGCTTTAATGAGCTTTAGGTGAAAAGACAAGCCAAATTCTCTTTCTCAGCCAAACAAATGCACAACACCAGGGTAATTTAGTTTGTCTTAATTTTATTCTGCATCAAGTGCCTGTTTAAGTAATATTTTTTGTGAAATCCCTTTATTTCTTCTTGAAAATGAGGAAGGGTTAAAAGAAACAACAGGGATGAAAACAGAAGGCAGCTCATTTGCATCTTAGGTCATAAGAGCCTGTGTTGGGACTGTGCTAAGCAGCTCGATGGAGAAGCCTTCACGGGATGCACACATCAACTATTCCCCCCAGTTTACCTGCAGGGTTCAGGGCATGCAAAGCAAGTAAGACAATGCAAAACCTGCCTGAGAAAGGCCACAGTAGCAACCTCTTCTGCACTCTGTACCTCACCGTTAAAACACCTGCTCAAGGTTTGAGACACGGCTTCAATCCCTTCTCGTGCTGGAGGAGGCAGAGGAGGGACACACGTCTCACACCTCCCAGACCTCCCTGCCATCAGCCAGGGATACCCCAGGTGTGTGGATGGGCTGTCTCAACCTTCCCTCAGAAATGGTCCCATGTTGGACAGAATAGCTAAATATTCATTAAGCCAGGGAGAGAAAGAGAAACAGAAACAAAAGAAAACATGATGCTAGTGTGAACAAGAGCCACTGTGCAGCAGGGGGAGAGCAGAATGCCCACAAAGGTCCTGCATCACCAGATGTCTCACAAAAGAAAACAGTGAAAAAATCATTAGAGGCTATGATCACCTTTGGTTATCATAGAACCACAATTCCCAGGGTTCCCAGATTTCTCCATGGAGATAGATAGCAATGATATGTAGGAATCCTTGCTGCAAGTCAAGCACTGTTTGCTAAGTCACGAGAGAGGCCCTGCACTGCGAGACTAACATGTACACCAAGGTTAGAGATTTCTCTGTGTGTGGCTGGCCTGTGAGGCTCATGTGATGACAGTGCTTTTGTAGTCTGCCCCCCATCTCTAACTTGACAGTCCAATGGCTGAGTGTCCATATACAGGGGGCTGACTGTAAATGACTCTTAACTGTAGTCTAAATCAAGGCTTGCACTCACACCTCTGGCCCCTCAGCAAGATGCCTCAACCGCTCTGCCATCTAACCAGTAAAAAATAAATTATGTTAGCAAACTTCCAAATTATCATCTCCTTAGTGTTGTATATTTATGTTATGCTTCTCCTTGTTTACAAATGTAAAGTTAAGCATATGTGGGATTGCAGGATCAAGGCAACAGTGAATTCTCCCACTGTGACCTCAGTTTGCAATTGCTTACAGCATTTGCACAGAATGAGTTAATGCTCTCTGTCACACAGCCTGTGCACTTGCCATCCCTCCGTGTGGCAGAAAAAAAAAAAAGATATTTTGACCCCTGGACTGTAAATGCCTTTTCTATGCTGTCAGTCTGCCCACCTTAGAGACATACTACCTTAAAGGAAGGAAGCTTCACAGGGAAATCACGGATGCAAAATCTGCCTTAAGGAAATAAGTGGGTGGCAGCATGTAATTAATAGAAGAAAACCTCCAGAAACTACTTGTTACAGACAGAACCAGTCTTTGCAGGAGACAGCCGTGACAAAATCCAAACCTTAATCTAATTTTTGTGGTATGTGCATCTGAAAATAAATAAACAAAAGCAGTCTTAAGAATACCTCTCCCATTCAAGTCAGACTAGAACCTGATACAGCCATGGAACAAAGAGACTGAGAATTGCTTGGTTTTGATATGTCAGATCTAGTTGAAAGTCCCAGCTCCTCTTGGCAGCAGTAGCCAAAGGAGTATGAAAGGTTTGGGGTGCTTAGGCTTAGGTTGACTTGGATGTGGTATGTGATCTGGGCTGTTTCATGGTGCTTTGTGTCAGTCAGCTGATAGACTTCAACAGCTCCATCAACTTTCATACATACATCAAAGGAGCCAGGGAACCACCAAGAGAATATGAAGTGTTAGAAGCCTGAATGCAAGGAACTATGGGACAAATACACTAGGAAAATGGGAAAATACAGAACTGGGAAGGATAACAATTCACAAAGTGAATGAGATAGCAGTTAACCCACAGCAAACTTCATCAGCCGTTTGGCATATCCCTGAAAAGGGTATACGTATGGATCCCCTCTGAGCTCTTGAGTTTGGGTGCATGCCTCAGCCACATCCTGACTGCAGAAAGCGGCAAAACATGGGTGCGCATTGGCTCCCAGCTGCTCAGGCATCCCCATCTGCCTCCCGGCAGAGCTCGGTGTTAGTAACCACAGCCAGAGACCATAACTGATCCCCAGCAGGTAGAGTTGAAGTGTCCAGGATCAGTCCCCAGTGACTTTACCGAAGGCACAGCTAGTGATCCTGAGGGCTCTGCCCTCGAGCCATCACTTAAAGACCATGACCAGGTGAAATCAACATTTAAAGAACTCTTTTAAATATACCCTAGAGATATGGAAAGTTGAGTGCTTCTCATAAGCACCTTGTTCCACAGAATGATCCTATGCTGAAAGGCAGAGCCTTTGTGTCCTAGGTTAACAAAAATACACAGTACCAGACAGTCCTGTCTTTGAGTGTAGCTTGAACCTGGCTAATAGTAATACAGACAGTGACTCTTGGAGCAATAGCAGCTGTAGTGCAGCCATAGACCCTGTGGGCAGCTCAGAAATAAGCCTGTCTAGAGCAGAGCCTAGTGGCAAGGACATACATGGGCTGCCTTCTCCAGCTCCTTCCAGGAGGATATAGTGTAAGGCTGGTGGCTGAAGACAGCTGGTGCTCAGGTCTTTACCTGCAACAGCAGAAAATCAGAGTGCAGAACTGTCCAAGTCCCACACAGCTTTGCCCTTTTGAAATCTCCAGACACTACTTTTTCCACCCCATTCTTTGTTTTCTGTCTTCTCCCACTGATTTAGAGCCATTGAGAGAACCAATGTAGGCATTTCCCAGCTGAAGTAAGATTGCTTTCAGTTGCTTATAATCTAACAAACGGTAACAGTATGGCCTGATATTTTACAGGTGTCTATCTATCTCTGCAGGGTTTTCTTTTCATTCTCCCTGTTAATTCTAAAATGATTTTGGCCATTCTGGCATGTAAAGCAATTCTTGAGCGTTTGTTTTAACAGTCTTGGATTCCTGTGTTTTCTAGCCAGTCCTCACAAGTTCAGCAATGATGGCAAACCTTGTTCTGTGCCTTTCCCTGTCCCTGTGAAAATCTACCCAAATTCAGGCATTTGAAAAATTTGAAAATTTGAGCTCTGCACCTGCTCAGAGATTTGTTTGGTTGTAGTGGCTAAAGTCCTGCAGTCACTGAATGTGCCCAAACTTCTCACAATTTCCTGCATGCGACCATGCTGCACAAACATGGTCCTGGGCACAGAACACAGGCCTGGGTAGATGACTGCTTCTAGATCATTGGTGTAGGGAATCTGGTCTCACTGTGTATGTAAAACCAAGTTCTTTGCTCACATTTAGGTCAATACTATATCCAAGACATTTGGCATCAGACCTTTTGTGACGAGGCTGTAGGATCCTCTTCAGACTAGAACTCTGGTGCCTATGGACCCAAGTGCTGACTGTCTCTACAAAACAATTGAGCTAAAGGAAAGCAGACTTTCTTCATCACTTAGTGGCTGGTAGCAGTGGTCAGGAGTGGAATGGGGTCATGTGCAAGGCCCAAGAGCAAGAAACTTGTGTCTCTTGCATACTCCAGGAGATTGCTGCTGGAACTAAGGCAGTGGGAAGAGGATTCAGAGATGTGATTCGAAGGCTGAGTCAGGTCAGAAGGTCAGAATGGGATCCACTGTGAAGAGAAGTTATGTGAGATGGATCCAAAGCAGGGAACAGAAACCTAGACTGGCTGGGTGTGGAGATGGGGAGTGATGACTGCGTATGGAAAATTGGACTTGGAACTGGGACTAGAGAGCGAGCTAGCTGAGAAACAGCTGCTGCATCTGTACTTACTTGCTCTGCAGCATATCTCGGAGCCCTTGTTTCCTGGTCCTCTGAATTGTCAGGCCTGTTGGGACACGCTGCAGCTCCCATCCAGCATACACATCCAGGTTTCTATCCCAGCATGGAGCTGGGGCATGACTAAGTACACATCCAGACATGGGAACTGGGAAGCACTCTTGGGTCCAATGGTGTAAACACAGACAGCAAGTCTAGATAAGGAGCTTGAGAAAGAGCAAGACAACGACTACATGACCATGGATTGCTAATGGAGACAAGCAGTTTGGGCATGAGGGAGAGCTGGATGGGGTAAGAAAAGACAACAAGGTGAAGTGTCAGAGGTGGGGGACTCTTGAAGTAAAGCTGTGGGAATGGGAGGCAAGCTGGGGAGTGTTGCAGACCTGGGTGAACCAGGGAGGCAGAGTTGACATGGTGCAGCTGCATGCAAAGACTGGGCACTGGGGCAGACACTGCCTGGCAAGGCCAAGAGGCTGGAGCAGTGTGACTGGACTGGGTCGTAGCAAGTCCTGGGAGAGAATGGGGACTGGCTACAGAGGGAGCTGGACATCAAGGTGAGAGGCTGGATGCAACTGCTACACTTCTGGCATTATCCACTGCTCATTTAATTCCATCATTTAAGCCTTGCCTGACTTGTGATGAACAATCAAACACAACGATACACCTGGTCCAGCAAAAAGATACTTGCTGTGTGTGATTAGCTCCCTGGCTGTGGTACTTGTAAGTAGAACTTTCTTGCTAAATTAATGTACACTTTTGCATCCAGCTTAATTATGATTATTTGGGTTTGAAGAGCCTGTTTTATTCCTAGGCCTAATGTGAAACACCACATATGGATTCTCTCACTTTGTTACATATCAAAACACAAGTCAGGCCTTTAGAGATTTCTCTGTTCTGAACCCAACCTCTTACACCTTTCTTAGATTTTTTTTCATGCTGTTCACATTATTCTTTAAAACACTTACCTTTATTATGACACTTTAAAGCTCAATTCTCCTGACCACTTAAAACAAAAATCCTACTGGTCTTAGAGTTTCTTTTAACACTTTCAATAGAAACTGGAAATAGAATTTCCCAGAAACATTATGCTGAAAGACTCAGCTGCTTTTTGTTGCATCATATCCTTATACATGGCAGTTACAGTCTATATTTTGTCTCAGACAGGATTTTCAATAAAATTGTAATGTAAATACCCTACCTCTGGACTTTATTCCACAGCATTTTTTCCCAGGTACTCTAGAGAGTCTATCTGCTTCCACAAGTCTTACTCAGGCTGGTATCCAGTTTGCAATTCATACATTTGTAATTGAAAAATAAATTGTTTCCCAGCAAGATGCTTGCCAGGCCCCTTTTAGCAGTGGAAATAAGTAGTTTATGATCAGTTTCAACTAGCAAAGATTCCAATAAAGCTTTTTTACACCTCATGGCCTGAGACCAAGTCTTCCTTCTCTATTTGAGTGCTGTGACATTTCATTTCTATAAGTACCCATGACATATGATCCACTGTATTGCTATTTGGCTGGTCTCCAACCAGCCAGGCCAGTTTTGCTGTGGCTTGTTAGCTGCTGGTGGAACAATTTAATCCTGGGTTTTCCGTTTGTGAGGGGATTGGGGTACCGGTGAGGTGGGGGAGAGCAGAGGGAATGCAATGGGCCTGATGCTGCAAGGAAGGAGAGGCTGAGTCTCTCTCTTCCTACCTTGGAAGAGGAAAGGGTCTTCCTGGTAACAGGGTGGTGAGATGACGTCAGTTAGGGTGGACATCCCACCACAACACCAGTCAGACGCTCTATGGTTAGGGCTGCTGTGACAAGAGCACAGACTGCAAGGTGAAAGGAACGAGGAAACAGCAGGCCATGAATGATCAGGATAAACTGGGGCTAGGACTGGGAAATAATGGAGAAGGATGAGGAAAGGAGAGTGATTCAGAACAAGGGAGACAAGGTCATGGGTTTTCAGGTCGCTGCAGAGGTGAGAGGAGATCTACCATGACTAGACGAAGATGCCCTGGTCAAAGGCCTAAGAGACCTACATTTTGCAGTCACTTCAGTGCTGACGGGTGGACAGCTCTGAGAGGGTCTAGCTTTCAGCTAGGGAAGCAGGCTTGCACCTCTAGATGCTAATTTGTTTTCTGTTTGTTTGTTTTATTTCAAATAGTGTAATCTTATCTCCAAGATCAATTACACTGTTGGAAGAGGTCTGAGCCAGTCTTGTCACACAAATGTCTGTAGATAGCTTACTTTTGCACTTAAAATCATAACATCTAGATTTTGCATGTCTACTTCTATACACCTTAACAGTCACTGGCTTCTGAAGTCATCAGCTGATGCAAATCCAGTGTTCCCTTTGTAAAGTCTTCCTTTCCAAGCAGTCTTCATACCGTGCCTTGTCTGCCAGGGCAAGGCTACTAGAGATGTCATGCTGGTGATTACTTCAATAGTGGTTTAATGTAAAATGTCTTGTGGTCCTCTCAGTCCCTGGGGAAGCAGTGCTCCCACAGGCCTATTATGCAAAAGCTGGCTACCACCATCATTATTCCTAATGAGCAAAAGTACCACTGGTTTTAGGCTGACCATAAGGGTACCTATAGAAGTAGGACAGTACTAGCAAGCTGGCCGTCTCCACTGTTGCATGGGATTAGGCACCTAAAATCTATTGAATTCCCCTTTGAAATCTATTGAAATCTTAATCTAGCTGTAGGAAACTATATATGGGTAAGTATAATGGTTTGTATTTGCCTCAGAATCCAGACCCACAGGTTATGCTGTCAATTGGGCCGCAGCCATACTGCGTCTTTGAATCAAGTTCTCTCTTACTGCTTTTATTTCCTCAGCTAGGGTATTGCAAATGTTACTTAACTGACTTTGGAACGTGCAGATGAACAGTTTTATAGAGGATCCCACTTGAGTACTGCTAAAATACTATTGCCATATTCTCTTAGAACAATAAGCATCTCAGGCTCATGCAAATATTAGTAAAATGATTCTGATTATTTACAAATACTGCTGCAGGCAAGCATGTTCACTCAGATGCAGCTATTATTTGCCTGCTAAGATGCAATGCAAGCAGCCTAGAAAGCCAAAGACCTGTGTGTCAATTGCTCCTTTATGTGGGCCGTTACAAGCACTTCTTGGGAGCAGGCAGGCAGACAGACAGAGGAATAGCAGAAAACTCTGGGAGACAGGAAGCCATAGGAAGACCTGCATTTGGGGGAAGAGTTTCAAAGGAGTGAAAGGAGAAGGATGAAAATGAGAGTGCACCAAGGCAGTAGAAGACAAGACCTAATGATGGTGTGGCCAATTTGGCAGCCCCAGCAAGAACAAGGGGAAGGGGCTACCTCTGTGCCCATGAGACAAGGAGGTGTTGAACTACGTGAGTTTGATCAGAGCCAACCAGCAGATTTAGGAGGAAGGACAAAGGTTGGGAAAATACACAGATGTTGCTGGGAAAAAAATGGCTTTGTCACAGTGTCATTCCTTAAAATTTTGACCACTGAGTCTGATGCTCCTTTGGGGTATTCTTATTTTAAAGCCTGCAGTAAACGGGCAGTGGTGCTGCTTGACCAGGGCTCCTAAAGGACTACAGTCTCCAGCATCCTCTGAGGGATATGTCCCGTCGAAGTCAGCCTAGTTAGATGCTAATCAATGGAAACATACCACTATGGCCACACTCAGGTATTAGAAATATGTTCTCACCCTGAAAAGAGCCAGGGTTTTTTTTCAGCTCTCACCTGTCCAATGGTTTATGGATTCCCAAGGTCAGGAGCAATAAATATTAACATTTAATCTGTCATACCACCAATGAAAACTATAATCTGGCCCATGACCTCACGTGAGTACCAGGCTGTTAAAGAAAGGAATCAAATCTTCCTATAATAAATACTCCAGACTGTGACAGGTAAAATTCAGGTCATACGTCTCCTTTGAAGTTTTAATGGCCACTCCAATTTTATGATAAAGCCACTCACCTTATGTTTGTAGTAATTTTGCAAAGCTCGAAGCGGCTCTAGTCATCTTTGGTGAATAGTTCCCAAGGACAAAGCTCTCATAAAACTGCGAGCTTCAAAGGGATTAGACCTCTTCTCTTCTCTCTCTCTCTCTCCCATATTATTTTTTTAAAAGGAACATTTCTTCACATTTCCTCTACATAGCTCCCTGAGGAGCCTCCCAGTTGAGCCCCACATCTAGACTTCTTCCTCAAGCTCTGTCACTCACTAAAATAAAATAAAATAAAATAAATACAAATAAAATCCCTTTTCCTTTTTCTTAGTAGTAAGGCAATTTTCTGGGTCATTTCTGCTTTTCGTCTTTATTCTATTGTCAATGCAGAGTAATTTGAAGCAAATCAATAGAGCCTGTGTATTTGCATATTTCTCAGGCTCTAAGAAGGACCACATGCAGCAGAACTGCTCCCCTGAATGCCATTTTTTTGTTTGTTTCCCTCCTTTTAAAGTCAGAGAGAAGCCGAGCTGAATCTGCCAAAGTTTGAACTCCAAAGCTAACGTCCATATTGGTAAATTAGAGTGCCAGGGAACATTCCCAGGCACTGGAAGGCAATTGTCTATGCAGTTTAATTGTTAGCACAGTGCCTGGCACAATGGGGCCAGGGCCAACTTTCCCAAACAATTCCCAAACGCATGCCAAGAGCTGGCATGAGCCAGGATCGCTCTCAATAGGCAGTTTGTATGCGGGGCACGGAGGGGAGAGAGACCAATATCACGGACACAGCCATTTCCATCTCCACCGGCCTCAGTGCCAGGGAGCAGTCCCAGTCATGTTTAGTTTACTAGTACAGACACAGCCAGGGTTTCTCAAACTTAATACTCATACCACTATGCTGCTGTGAGGAGGAGGCTGCCTACCTAAATTCCTGGGGTGAACTTAATATATTTATTTGCAGACTGATTTTATGCATTGCCTTGGTTGTAAGATTAATTTGTTCCCTTTAATTGCTAAGGGTGTTTTTTCAGATGCTCATGTTTAAATGCCAAGGATGAGACACTCGGGGAAGAATAAACAACATTTGTCCATCTTGCTGATGACACAGTGGCAGTAAGAGGTAAAAAATATGAGAGGAAGCAGATGGGAACTTTATGCAGTTACACTGACCTCAGGAAAACAATTCAAATCAGATGTCTGTCCAGGCATTGGCCAAACCATCTTGAACCACAGTTGCGAAAATGCCATAAAGTTTGATTTTATTCAGTTTTATCAGCAAATCCTCCAGCCCCAGCTGTTTCTCCAGGTATGCTAAAGTGCACTGACACATGCACATTATAGCAGTGGTAGCAGGCAATATCTTCATGAAAACAATACTTGCTTGGAAACAAGTTGAAGACTGGTCAGATGGCGATCCTCCTTTCAGCTCACCAAACTTCAGCTAACACCCTGTTCTCCACTGCAGCAACAAACTGAGTAACACTAAGAAGCATGAGGAGCTTCTAAGGGACTATCACAAAACAGCAATATCTGTCACAGGCAAACTAAGGAACATCTACCAGCTACAATGTGCAAACTAAACAACATAAATACACAGAAAAAACTTACAAAGAATATAAAAGAGGAATATGTGGGTCCCCTGAGCCTAATTTTTCTGCAGATGGTACATGTCAGAAATAGCTGATACTCAGAACTGTCTTTTCAGAGTATGCTTCTTTAAGGTTACTGAAAAGTTCCTTTATTCAAGAAATTAGCTTAAATGTCCTAAGGCACAGTATGTACTCTGAAAATACTCACATTTCATTTGATTGCTGTTGTTAATGTTTCAGAAATGAAGTAAGTTTTCCCCTGGGGACATTTAGCCTGGCTTACCCATTTGTCTGAGCTTCTTCAAAGGAGCAATGATTCTTAGTTCTAGCCTGATAACAGCACAGGAGAGAAACCAAATACTGTGCTAGGAAAACAACGATTTATTAATTTTTGGGGTGGAGGGAAAGCCACAGGTAAATTTAGTAATAACATACAAATATTTGTATAAGAAAACTACCATTTCATTATTTAGCTGAGAACAGTAAGAAAAAAAAAAAAAGCCAAACCAACTTCAAGAGTATCTGAACATTACATTGCTTTTTCTTACCAGCACTTTGTGAATTCAAGTGTTCGTTTAAGGCATCCATCAGAGATGGGCTGAGAGGAATGTTTTGGACCATGTAAGGTTTTTAATTGATAGCTGGCTATAGAACAAACGCTGTTAATCTTGCAAGAATTCTGCCATCTTCCACAGTCAAAATCTCAAAAATTTTGCTCTTGGGAGATTGCTGTATTTGAACAAAACTGGAAAATAAACATATTAGCAAGTATAAAATCTGGAACCAACCCCCAGGAGAAGACTGTGGATTAAAAGACTGAAATCCAGAAATTTGTTGTGAAAGCTCCCTGAGAGCATTACACTCAGACTTTAGGTCTTCTGTGTCATACTTGAATGCAGCAGTTTTTCAAATTAAATCTTATTTCACTATGTCATTTCAATCAGCCATGGAAGTTCCTGGTCCAGCCTGACGTGCACAAGGTGCCCCAAGTTGCCTACAAGATGCTGGCAGTCCTCACCTGGTGCCAGCTTTGCACCATTAACACTGAGGCAGAAGGTGGCTCCCACAGACCCAGACCTCAAGTCAGCTCTGGTGCCAACACAGTCTGCAGAAACAAATTTCTCAAGCCTTCCCCAGCCATGTGAGTTACCGAAGCTGAACATTGCTTCTTCTCACTGAAGCAAAAAAAAAAAAAAAAGAAAGAAAGAAAAAAAAGGATTTAGCACCTAAACTGGGGTGTATAAGGATAAAATCCAGAAAACCTTCATACTGTCAATGTTTAACCTTACAGGTTAAACTCTATATGCCCGTGAATTTATGAGTTTAAAATTCCTTATGGTCCTCAAGCTGTCCTTGCGTAGATATGCAGCAGAGCCTCAGGCTTCATGCTGTTAAGGACTCAGGTCACACCTACCCCTGGTCAGGATCCAGAAACTTGGTATTGTCCTGCCTAAATCCTCTGGGGGTCTTAGGGTCAAAGGCACTCTTCTGGCTCACTGTCTGCCTGTATACAAGACGAAGCTTCTCACAAGTTGCCACTGCTTTTCTTTGCAAAGCCACCACTTGGAAGGGATTTGGTGACAGTGCCCCTCTTTTATACAATAATCAAATGAAGGAGGACAACCCTCCAGTGGCCAGGAACATGGTGCCTGCTCCTGGTTGGCCAGAAAACGCTGAAAGCCAACGTCCCTGAGGAGACCCACCAGACCATGGGCTATTTGGAGCCAGAGAGAGGACTCAACAGTGTTTGTTTTTATCCTCCTTGAGGCCAGGCCAGCGAGCAGCACAGAGCGCAGGATTCGTGGGACTGGAAAAAGAGAGCAGCAGAGAGCACGAGTCCACAACCTCGCAGCTCGGGTATTGACCTGGGAGTGTGTGCAGGCTGGGTTTCGGGTCCCTCTGAGGGTGCCTATGTCCTTTTTTTGGTCTAGTGATCCACCCCAATGGGTTGGAAATAATGACAAACCACAATAACAATAGCCAGCTAAACAAAACAAGCATAAACAGAAACAACAACTGAGGCTGAGAAGAGAAATGGCCTTTGGGGATATTATTTAGAAGAGACTTCAGACTTTGATTTCCCAGGCAGAAAAGATGGCAAATCAGCCAATGTGACTCCTCAGTTCTTGAGAAAGAGGCAAACCACATTTTCCTAAAGCTTCCTGTAGCTGAAGCCGTTGAACTGACTCTATTACAGTAAAAAAGAGTAAGGCAGGAAAATGGGGAGGTCAGCACAAAAAGCAAGGCTGAAAACCCCATGACTCCGCACTGAACAGCTGAACGTTTTTGAGCTACTGCCTCAGTATGAGAATCCCCCTCGGCATCACATGCCCTCGCCCTGTCCCACGGGAAGGAGAAGGCTCTCATCAGTTTCCTGAGCCCCACGCAGAAAAAATAAAATCGCACCGGGTGCAAAAGTCATTATGTACATAGTTATAGCATGTCCTATATATTGACACAAGCACTGTACATAAAGAAAAGAGGAAGTTTGCCCCGGTTATACAATACAACGCAGGGAGACTGGCAGTAAGTAAACAAGCCGTGCTGCTATTCTTCTTGCCAGAAAGAGAAGTGAACAGCAAGGAAGACGTTTCTTTCCAGGTCCACAGCTTCTTCCTGTGACACTCTCTCACTCCTCTGCCAGCATTTCACAGCCCAAGTCAAAAACAAAAGTCACACAAATGAAAATAGGAACAGACAGAAATTTGTAGAAAAAAAGAGAAAAGATGTCACTCTTCCAGGTTGTATTTCCCCAGTTCTTGGTCAGTGCTCTGTACGCAGCTGCTTCTTCAATCCTCTTCCCTACAGTTTGCCCTCTCCTCAAATGGGGAGAGCAATCACTGCTAAAACCTGAGCTAGGAGAGATGCACGTCCTGGCTGGGAGCAGGAGCAGGAGCAGCCAGAGCTGGCACCCAGCTGGTGGGGTGGGATGGAACCACAGTGGTAGCTAGAGCCATGGGAGCAATGAGAAATACTGAGACTGATGGGCAGCAGGAATGGGGCCGGGCAGAGACCAGGAAGGAGAAGTGGAGCTAAGGGAGGAGGAATTCTGCTTTGACAAGCTACACCCGAGACTTCGTTTCAGGTTGCTGTCTGCTACCTCTTGTGTAGGTTCTCCTGCAGAAATAAATCATGTTTTTAGCTTGCCCAGCGAAAATCTTTCTTTTTCTAATTAGCTTTGTTGCTGTAACTGCCCTACCTTCTCTGCACAGCTCTCTCTCTCACTCTCTCCAAAAGAATTTAAAAGACTTCAAAATAAAAAAATAACCTACTCATTGGAAACAGAATTTCATTGTTGCATTTTTCCTCAGTACAGTATAAAGTGTAGAAAACGGACCTTTAAATTTCCCTGATTGATTAGAAATTCCGTGAGGAAACATCCATTTTTTCCTCCCCCTTCTGCTCCTCAGCTAACCTGTGGAACTCACTGCCATGAAACATTTACAAAAGCAGGTGTTTGCCAGGAGTCAGAATTAAATTGAATATTCAAGTGAGCAGGCATACATACACTCAGGTGCCAATATATATTTGCATATATATTTATATATAAACAGTAACTATTTTTAAAAAGAATAATAACAACATCAAAGAAATCTTTGGAGCCACTGTGTTTGCTATAGACAGGACTTTGTAGACCTCTGTGCCTGGTCTGCCATAAGTTTCTCCAGTGCCCTGTGTCAGCTCAAATCCCAAATCCCAAACAATAAGCATTCATGGGAGTGCTAGAAACATGGCAGATGACAACAACAGTGCAATGGTTAGTGGTGAAGAGGAATAAGTAAACACAAGCAAAGAATGCAAGTCGCTTTATTAAAAGCATACCCATTGGGCTGCTTCTCCTGCTTACAGTGGCCAATAAATTCCCTCTGCCTTCATACACGTAAAGTGCCAGGCTACATTATTCAGCACATGAGTAATTCACCACATTCTTCTGGATAATAGTTGTTGAGCTGGACTCTCTTTCATGAAGGTCAACAGCAAAACCATTATTGTGGTTATACAGCATGGCAGAACCTTGTGGCACCTTATAGACCGGATTAGAACAAAGATCCCATATAATGAAGGCCACAGGATTCCCATGTGGGCACAGAGGCACTCCTGTGGAGGATCAGGCCCGCAACTAATATAAAAACCACAAGAAGGAACTCAGCACCCAGTGAAGAGGACAACGTTGCTTTCACGTGATCACTAGAAAAGCCAGTTTGCCAGCTGGATTTTCCCTCTTCATGGGGAATGATAATTTGAGAACTGGATTTGAGAGTTGCCTCAGCACCTTAGGGGACTCTGTGCCAACTGCTTCATGTAGAGACAGATTATGGTGACACTACCGTTTCTTGCAGGTTTTGAGATCGGACGGGCTGTTGAACTGCTGTATTAATGCCATGCGTTGCGGACATAGCACTTGCCATAAAGCAAGCTTCTCCACCTTCAGTTTTGTAATGTATTCTAGTGCATAGGTCTGCTCTGCATGTTTCTGTTTGAGTTAGGCTAAATGCTGCTGAAGTAGATGGGCCTAATTATGGCCTTTCATTCAAGATTAACAAGGAGCCATTAAGCTGGTTTATGCAATCAGGTAGCTGAGCAATAGAAACATCTAAAAGGAGTATGAGGCAATGTCAGAGGCTGAAACCATGCAATCAGTGGGCCTCCGTTGTGAAAAGGCATGGGAAACACAGAAACTGGAACTGGCTTCACCTACGGAAGACCCAAAACAGCTACTAAACCCACGACCAGCCCGATCCCAAACGGGACACGAGTTATTTGGGCTTGGCGCGCTGAACACCCTGGAACACTGCTGTTATTTACTTCACCCTGGGCTCAGGAAAATAAGCTCTGGTAACTCTCTTTGGCCGTGACAGCACATGAATGATTACTGAATTCATTGCCAACTTCCCCTCCTAGCAGAAACGCTCCAAAGAAACGCTGCACTTTTTCTAATTGCTGGATCAAAAAAGGGTAATGCGGCAGTAATGGTTCTGGGAATTATCGTTCCATAGTCTCCAAAACATTGCTCTTGTGTTTGCGGTTATGCAGTTAGGTTAGACACAGGCACACTTTCTTCATAATTAACCGGGACTTCATTGACTTTACTAACGCCTATCCTAGGTATTTTCTAAAAGAAGGGATTAGTTGATGTGTGGAACTGGTTTTATGTGAAATGGCTAATTAAGAGAGAAAAATCAATTAAAGAAAAAAAAAAAAACAAAGCTAGCTTATAAGGAAAGAACTGAGACATACAAGAAAGGAGCCAGCGTTTACAGGACAGTAATTGAATTTTGAGTAAATTGATAGTTCATTTAATTGGATATATCAATTTTAAATAGTAAACAAAACTTAAACTGAATCTTTCATTGGTTTTAAGACCTATTTCAATAAAAAATTCAGTGCACCCATTTTCTTTAAGCTCAGTGGAGAGGATCAGATGACAGTTGTAACCCCAGATCTGAACACACACCAACTTCAATTTTTAAATTGAACTGTACTTCCATCTTCCAAGCAAAAATACTGAAAAGGAGACACAGCTGTGGGGGGCACTCTACAGATCTTCTCTGGGACCCTCCTGCCAATGAGTATTTTTCCTTTCCTATCACATGCCTGTGGATGGACTGTTGCAACTGTTTTCAGCCTACTGCGGACTTCCTTTCAAGTTCTGGTGGCAGAAAAGCACCCTAAAGTAGTACTTATCACTTAACATTTATTATTTTAATCAGGGCAGGATGCAGAAGTGCTAGGTACTTTCCAAAAGAGACGATCCCTGCTATGAAGAACAGGCATTCTTAGTTCAATATTGCTATGATTTCCAGTTCGTAATGCAAAAACACAGAACTTTCATTGTCAAGAGCTACAGAGGGCACACACACGCACATTAGGCACTTTGTTTTATTTTGCAAAAAAAAAAAAAAAAAAGTCTTTTATATATAAACCATTTCATTCTCTCTCAAAACATTCTACAACTATACAGCTGTTTGCTCCATCATTTGCATAGGAAATACCACAATACAAAAATAAGGTAGGGGGAGGCAAAAGAAGCGAAACAGCAACCAATTTATGCATGTGTTTCCACGTATAAACATTTGAAGCCTTACAAAATTATTTACATCATTTGTCAACTATTTACATTAAGAGCAACATTTCTAACTATAACAAACAAAACTATAATTTATCAAGTATATGTAAAATTGTCTTAAAAAAAAAAAGAGTCTATCATATACCACAAATAAATAAAGACAAACAACAGTTTTAACAAAGCTAGGTTTTCCTGCAAGACCCTTTTTTGGTATTTTGATTGTTTATTCTACCCTTTGGTTGACAGCTTAATATTACGGCTTGTGAACTCCAGACACTTTTACTAGGCTTGTTCATTTTCTCCTGTTGTCTGGCCAAATCCTACACGGTCTAACCTCATCTTTGGCTCTTCATTTACTATTTCAAGGCTGAACACTGTGGATCAAAGTCATTGTTAGCATAAAAGGGCACCACTTCACTGACTTACTTCAGTGGAGTTTCAGCTACTTTTGTCAGCAGTAAATTTTCCCCTGTGTGTGTCCATCTCAACAGTGGATTAACTAAACTGCACTGTAATTTTAAATAAAATTACTGTATCCTTTACCTTCTAATAAATTACATGCAATATCCACATGAAACTAGATCATACTCGTGCTGAACCAGCTTAACATGTCTGTATATGAAAATTGCATCCTAAATCCCTCTTTTCGAAGTGATACTAAGTTTAGCTTATAGTAAGAGGTTTAACATTCTGTGTAACTATCCCCACTATTTAAGCTTCCAACGTTTACTTTATGTTTCACTCTAAATGTTTTCCCTTTTTAAGCAATTTGAAAATGAAATCCTGCTTTGAATATTCAGTGCACACCGTCTGAGTTAACAGGTACAAAACATCTGAATGTTTTGCTCATTTCTCTTAAGAAAAATGAAGCTAAGTTGGTACCGTTTTGAGAGGTATTTAAGTAACTTTTTTTGTAAATGTGCCGTGTTATCAAATGTAAAACAACTGCTTTTTTGTCAGATAATTCTTAGAAAAATTTTGTATTAAACCTAAAAAGCTGATTTGCATATTTACAAAATCTTTGTCATAGCAAACATGCAACATACAGAACAAAATGTTTTGTTCTATGGCTGTTTATGAATTTTTCTATGTATTTTATCTCCACAGAACGACTTAACATTAAAAAAAAGCAAACACAAGTACTAAATATGTCCAGCAAAAACCTGACAGATTACAATTCATGGCTTTTCCACTGCGTCCATTCATCTGTAGCTTCTCATTAATTCATTTACTAAACACTGTCACAATGACAGTGCTTTGGTCAAAACACCGCAAGAGAAAAAAAAAAAAGTGTAACGCTGCCATGTGTCAAGACATAATACTTGTAAAGAGATGAAACCTGCTGACTAAAGCCATATACATCATGAGAGAAAACAAATGACTTGAACACTCTGGTATTGTGATACAGTGTCTTCCCTTTTTCTGCATAAATATACAAAATATACATTTCCAGTTTCCTTTGAGATTTCTTTTAAATGGATAATCCGTACTCAAAAATTGAACTAGTTTTAGTTGTATGTCGAGAGTCAATAGGAAATTGCATAGATACAGAACCGCCCCAACGACAAGTCCAGCTTTCAGTTCTGATGTCTCTTCATATGGAGAGCCAGGTGGTCGGAGCGAGAGAAGCTGCGATTGCACACAGCGCACTGGAAGGGCTTTGCCCCCGTGTGCTTCCTGTAGTGGCGCGTTAATTCATCCGAACGTGCGAACCTCCAGTCGCAGCCTTCCCACGTGCACTTGTACGGCTTTTCACCTGCAGACAGACAGAAGGCAGAGAACGGTCGGTCAGCTGTCGCTCTTCCAAAGACAACCGGCCTGAGGTTGCACTGACACTGCCGTTCAGTTTGAAGAAGAACAACAAAACGGGAACTGATGTTTCCCAATGATTCAGATTTGTTCATCAGGCCCCAGATTAACAGCCCCTGTGTTTTTCAGCGAATTTTGCACTTGAATCTGTGATTAACACTTCACTAAAACGGCATCACTTCAGAAACTTTCAAACATAAACTCATTACTTATCCAAGTTAGAGACAGCTACGATACAGAAATGAACACAGGTTTTAAAAAAGCCCTGCATGAGAAATACGCTTCCTCACATTCATCTCAATATGAGAAGGAGTAGAGACAAAAGTCTCATGTGACGATCAGGCCTAGTTTGTAACTTAACACTCGTACCTTTTAAAAGTGGGTAAATTAAGTTAGACTGAGCTTTTTTAAGAGAAGTCTGAAACTGGAAGAAAGATTTCTTCTATACTGATTCCTTATTCCAGTGTATAGATCTGTTTAAGATCTTCTGATGTGTGAACAAAGGTGCACAGTGTGTTACAAATACAACTGGGATAATATTTTCTAAAATGTCATGAGCAATAAAATCTTGTGGTATGCTGGTTTGGGCTAGCTATATATAGAAGAAAGCATCTAAAAGAGCAAAGTCCTCGTTTTCAGAATTCAATGTCTACAATCGGGTGCTTAAATAGCCGTATTTTGAAGGTGGCAAGTGCTTGCTGTTTCCATCAGTCTATACTGATGTAGGGGGAGCATGGCATCTCTGAAAACTTGCTATGTTACAGAAACTCTGAATACAACTTTAAAGTATCCTGCTAGTCCTGAATACACCGGCCCAAGCAGCCAAATTACTTGCATTCATCCATTTTAGAACTATAAATGGGGTACTTGAAGCATGTCTATAATTTATAGACTTGTTTGTTGAAATGGAAGAAACATGAAGCCACAAAGTCAAGATGACTTCTATGTGAAAAGAGAACTTTACATGTGGACATACACCTGCTTAGGAGCTGGTATGGACATGATGTCACCATACAAGTAAGCTTCGTATAAATAAAGAGGCTAAGATTACCTATTTATAGGCTATTGGTTGACGCTGGTTGACAAAAACACCCTTCGGTTCACATAGTCAATTGCTATCTATATCCTTTATATTAATTTGACCCATTTGGCAAAGAGAGAAAGAAAACCAAGTTTATCCAAGCACTCGGCAGTAGTTTCATCTGAAGCAGAATCAGACCAAGGCTGAGCTTTCCAAAAAATTCTTTCCAACACAGCTTACAGACCTTCTCCCTCTCCATTTGGTCTCAGACCTTTACCCTCACAGTTGCAATCCTATAGCACTGTGGAGTGACTCATACTCTTCCCTGTTTCACCACATTAGCATGCGGAAAAAAGACAAGCCACTATCGGCAATTCAATTGTTTGTTCTGCAGAGAACACCATTTGAGAAACTTCAAAACATCACTTCAGAGTCTCTAAATTATCATTTCAAATGAAATTATGAAATGGGTTTTGTCTGTGAGTTGCTACTGCTTCTTATGATCAACTTAGTAGTAACTTTCCATCTACTACTGAAAGCAGAGTCAGCCCTTTGTTCACCACAGGGAAGTGACTCCATATTGGCAGCATGTTCACAACTAGAATGAGACCTCTACAAGAACTAACCAACCAACCAAACCACCACCTTTTTGCACAAATGGCAGCCAGGATTTATTGAAATCACAGTGGAATGATATGAAGCCTTAAGAAAATAACAAACTTGGGGCCTGGAATCATCTCCCAGAGTTCAAAATTATTTGATGGATGGTAAATCAGACCACAATTTCTTACAAATTTCTGTCATGGTTGAATTTACTCTGCCTGATATTGACTGAAGATGACTGATCTACAATATAGGATATTTTTATTTGCTCCGTGGAACATGGACTGTAGGTTAAAATCCAGATTTCATTCAAACACAATGCATAAAGCTTTTCTAACATCGGAGAAGCCAGCTGAGATAACGCATTTGGTCTTCATGGCAGAATGACAGAAAAGGTCTCTATTCAGTGCAGGACCTTTTGCAGTACATACGTCACCCTTCATTTATTTAAACTGGGTCTTGCTATAACTCACATGAAGGTCCGTAGAAGACTGCACTGCTGATCCATAGGAATAACACTAAAGATCTTCTGTGAATGCTTTGTGTTAAAACACACAAAGGTTGCACAAAAGTGGTAATTTTGCATTTGAAGCACCTTAACTCAAAAACAGTGAATCTCCTTTCTTTCCCCTCTTCCTCCATATGGGCTTTAAGCTCTTCCAATCAAATGTTTCTACCTGGTTTAAAATTAATTTTTTTTTAACCTAGATCCAGAGTAGTCTCAGTAAGATGACTCTATAAAAGCTTCTGGCCAATTTTTAGAAACTTTCACTTAAAACTGCCATAACTGTCAGTCATAACTGCCCAGTCTTGTGACCCCCCTGCACCCTAGCTGCCCAGAGAGAGCATGTCTATTGATGGGTCTCTGTACACTCCCAACCTGTTTACCAATTGGCAGAATTACATTGGGAGTGAGAAAAATAGTTAAAGGAGGCAGGGATATACCACTTATCATACAGGAGACCTGGAATGAAACGGACTGAAATGAAGACCAGGAGACTAAAACCATGGTTTCTAAACTTAGTGTTGAGGAGGTATGAAGTATGTAGAAACTCACTGAGTGCCACACTAAGTTGTATTGAAAAAGCAGTCTCAAAATTGTCCTATGTAGGTAGTACCTGACCCCAAGACAAAACTGCTGTCCTCCCATTCTAACTTGTTTTTCACCTCTGACAACGTGTGGTGTGAAGACTCCTGGCTTATGAACCGCCAGAAGTCAGGACAACGGTGCACTGTGCAGGTTGCTGGACACAACAGGTTCCAAGTCAACGATGAATTCAATGGCAAGACCCCCATCAAACTCCAAGGGACCCAGGTTCCCCGAGACCTATCTAGAAACCTGCGTAGCTTACCCCATTGCAGTGGTCACCTCACCTTGTAACGCTGCCACAGTCACAGAAGAGCTACTGGAAGCTCTCTGACAAGCTAGGCAGTGTGACACCGGCACACGCGGAGAAGTCCTGCTCCTCCTGCCTGGCTGACTTCTGCAGACCTGAGCTGAACTGAACAGTGTTCAGGGGATGCACGGAGGGGAACAAGCTAGTGCCTTACACAGATTGTTTTAACAGTGTTACTTTTATGTACTGGAAATTAAAGCCAGAACGCTGCTTTTAACCCCTGCTTTGGCTAACGGTGAGAACTGGAAAATGTATTTTTAGCGCCAATATAGAGGCCCAGATTATTTTGAATAAATCCTACGGGTAAAATACTGAATATCTATGTTTGTAATGCTAGTTTCCGTTGGAAAGTTCTATTTAAGAACTGAATCAATTTCAAATGTTTTCCTTTTGGGCAAGGAGGAAGGGGGGCAAGAAAAAGAAGGTGGAGATTATTTTCACTCCTTTAAAGAAAGCAAAAGAACAACTAGCTGGTCGCATTTTCTCTCTCCCAATCTATACACATGCTTTTTGTCATTTAGCAGAAATAAGAATTTGGTTTAAGTTCTTGTGGCAAGGGGAAAAAATAGCTTCATGTTACATATTTTCTGAAGTGATCCTACTTCTTTGCTATGCTAACTTTAAAGCACTGAGAAATCTGGGTTTGAGGATTTATTTAAAAAAATACAAACAACACAGGTATACACAACAAGGGACACTGAACCCTTTATCCACTATTTTCATTGGCTACATAGTAATGTAAGATTTGTTTACTTTAATGATTGTGTGAAATACAGTAGCTGTAAAGTTTCATAAATATTTGGTTTTCCTCCAGCAATTTAGAACTTCTATAGGGTGTTAAACCAAGAATGCCATCGGTCATCAAATACGAATGCAGTATAGCTCAGTTACTGGAACATGATCACTGTATCAAACAGATATTTCACTGTAAAAGCAAGAAAACAGCTAACTCCTCCACTTCAGGGGAGCTTCCACGGGATTTGTTAGAATGTCAACACTGTTCAACTAAAACACCATGGAGGAAGCTGGTACCGATTTCTAGCCAAATAGCACACTCCAACCCTTTCTTCCCAAGCCAGAAATATTATACACAGCACTTCTGGGAAACAGAACTGCTTTCCTTTAAATTATACTTCAACAGGATAGGGATTTCATAAGTTTAATTGGATTTTTGCATAACCTCCTTCCAGTATCACTGATTTAAAATGTTTTGCTAGGCTTATGCATCACAAAATATATTTTAAGTTCTTGAACTGTTAATACATATCCATTCTACAGTTTTAAAAATAAATTTGTAGAGCATGAGAAACAGGCTTGTACTTGAGCATAGAAATTTTAAGTACTAATGTTTAGTTTGGAAGCTCTTTTACAGAAAGCACCTAACAAGAGATAAGGGAGTTTAACCTGAAAGAAGACTATTTTTCTTGCTATGTGTTTGTCTGCCAAAATATATAAACATACATACACACACACACAATGTTTTAAGATTGCAAAGATGTCAAAAAGATGTCGGGATATCTACATATAACATGCTGACCATACTAGCCACTTCAACACATAAACTACCCCAAGGTAGATCCCAAGGTTTAGGATCCATGCTGATACCTCGGAAGAATTATCTGGACCAGTGAGTCACAGTGTTGGCTCTTCTCCTTTCAATTTATCTTCATGCGACTTAGTAGTTTAAAAATACACTAAGTGCTTTCCTAACATTAATTCTATCCACTGGCAGTGACGGTCATTCCCATACTCATGTGGGTAAGGTACAGTGCCACCCATGGGGTGGATGATGGTCATTTGGAAAACACCCTTTACCACACTGTCCTTGTTCAAGAAAATGTTTCTATTTAAAACTCTGTTTGGAGAAAAGAGTCATTGAAAACCTCCATTAGTGATGAATTTCTCCATTAACAAAATGTAAGCTTCCTTACCTCAACAAAGACAGACTTGTGTGACTTTATTTTTGTAATTCACTACTAGAATTGCTTTCTTTAAATATAAAGCTGCAAACATTAATGGCCAGATTTTCAAACCTGAAGTTAGTCAACTGCACTGGTATGCAGAAACCCAAATACAGGTATTAGACCCACCACCAAAACCTGCAACGTCTCTTATTTTCCGTCAGAGCTA
This sequence comes from Anseranas semipalmata, assembly GCA_013399115.1. Taxonomy (NCBI): domain Eukaryota; kingdom Metazoa; phylum Chordata; class Aves; order Anseriformes; family Anseranatidae; genus Anseranas; species Anseranas semipalmata. The sequence continues at coordinate 51,975 of VXAA01006213.1, read as the reverse complement.
TGACTATGAGTTTCTTTGAGAAAGAAAAAGCAGCACAGTTTTCAAAGACTCCAAAAAGACAACATCTGATTAGAGCCTGGTAAGACTGTAAAAGTAAAAAGATCTCTCCTCCCAGTTTTCCATCATTTTTATATTACTTGTGTTTATTATGTGCAAACTACCTAATGTTACGTACTTTAAAGAGCATATGAGACCCATCTAAGCATTTGCAACTATGCGCAAAGTAAACAGGCCTTTGTCAAATGGAAATGCATGGGAATGCCAGAAGCCTCCACATGTCTGACAGAGCAGGCCTGAGGAGTCGAGTGGCTTAAAAAGGGACAATTTCACGCAAGGTCCCACACCTCAGAGCTGCTGTCGGACATGGCAGGGAACAGAAGACAAAGCCGACATATGTGCGTAAGCACTGCAGTTGGCTAGAAGATGAAATGCCCGTTGTTGTTCTGTTGGAAAGTGTTTTCACCTGATGGTGGAGAAGGGGGTGGGGACAGGACCCCTTTGAAGTTCTGCAGAGAGGCACGCATTGCGTTCATGAGTCACTGACAAAGACAACACGTTTCGGCTCTCTCCTCGCCATATCGCTGTCTGGCATCTGCCTCCTCAGGAGCTAGAAGGCGGACATGTCTGACAACAGCAGAAAGCCAGCCCCAGAAAGCCCAGACAACACGTAATCCTAGCCCGAACAGCAGCACGGCTGGCTCCTGGGGCAAGATTCAAACCCATGGGTAGCGCAGAACGCTGTGCTTCTCTGCAACTACTTCCCTGGCGGCAAGTGGCAAAACGTGCCTTAAAAAACGTGCAACTAGGTGTGACAAAAAGGTGGGAGGAAAAGCAGAAGTTTCTGCACCATAGTGATTGTACCAGTAGTTACCTAATGTTATGTCCAGTTTTAAAACAGGTTATTAGGAAGATGCATCCGGCCCCTAAGTTTTCTGACACATTTGTTTTCAAATTTTTCACATCTTAGGATCAGTTGTCTTAATTCCCTGATATATTAGTCTCAAATTTTTAGAAGAACTCAGAACAAATGAAATGTTTTCCCTCTGTTTCAGTTCACCTGAAATAGCTTTACTCTGGGTTACAGCATCACAATTTTAAACTCCTGTCTCTTCCCAGCTGACTGGAATCAAAAGCAGTTACTTGGGTACCCTTCTGCTCTCATTCAAAGTTAAGTTTTTAGCTCTGAAAGTTTACCTGAAGTTAGACCTTCCTTTTGTCCTTGACTGCGCATTGTAGTCATTGTTAAAGCAGATTTTAGCTTGTGTTTTTGCCTTTAAGGCATTTTTTTTTTCCAGAGAAAGATGAAATTTCAAAATAAAGAAAGACCTCAGTTGCTTAAAAGCTGTTTAGTGCAATGAAATTCTCTGTGTTGTCCAAGATGGAGCGGGATTAGAAGGCTGACAACACAAAGAGGCTGAAGGAAATCCAGCTTATTTTGTGAGTGATGAAATAAATGTAGTCCTTGAAACATCCAGTCCCCCAGCGGTATGAACACATAACATATGCTGCACATTTAAAAATGTGATAAAGTCTGTGCCTAGCATAGTAAGGGCTATCGGGTGACCACTAAGTACTATTTCACAACAAAACAGGATTTTAAAGAATCCTCTAACAGAGTTCCCCTTGGTAAGTCCCATCACTGATAAATCAAGTAGTATTTGATCTCTTTCTAACAAAAGCATGAAGAGGAAAAAAAAAAAGGTAACTGTTCAGTAAGCAAAGAGGACAGTTAAAAAAAGTTACGCATCAGTCAGTTTCTGACTACAGCCATGCAAGGGCATTATCTCCTCAGAGCTCCCACCAGTGCCCTAAGCGCTCTTATTTTGCTAAGTGTTGTCTTACGCAGTTCAAGGATTACTGGGGAATCTTGACTGGCCTGTGAAATGGTTTATTTTCTTTCTGGCATAACATTCTGTCTTAACAGAGGTGGTCTTTCCACAAGGAGATATGCAAACAAAGAGGAAAGGAATTTTTTCTAAGTAGGTTTATAAGAAATCCATGCCATCTGGGGTGCATGGCCGTGTCTGCAAGTTGTGTGCAGAAGAACACATTTCCTCATCTACGCCTGTGGTGCAAGAACAGCTCTTTAGCTCTCATACCAATAACACTGGCTCTTGTGTAGTCAGATAAGAGGTGCTCTTAAAATGGAATTCATTAAACATGTACTGTAGACTTCCAGATTTCCATCTACTGTATGCACACACAGAAAAAAATTGAAAGCAATACATTAAAGCTATTTTAATTCAAAGCGAAGCGCTGTACACATGCCAAAATCAAAGGTTTTAATATGTCCTTAATCAGAGTTGTTAGAGATCACTGAATATAAATAATGCAGCCTGACGGGACAGGAATGCTGCTACCAAGATACTCAGACTAAACTAGGACATTACTTACATGTTTCTAATCTTTCACCAATGGGAGGTGCAGGTCATCTAACAAACAACAAACAACACCACTCAGAACACATTCTGTGGAACCAGCAGTCAATTGTCCAAGTCAAGCTCAGAAATTAATTACAATAAGGAGTGTCTAATCAAATAATGGAAAGTTTTAATCACTGGCAATTGCTGTGAATCTTGGACTATGTTAGTGTATGTAGGGCGGTCTCAAAATGAACTATATTTAAATCCGGTCTCTTAGGTCAACAGTTTCCTTATCAGGAATCAAATATCCTGGAACTGAAGTTTAATCCTCTCAGGGAGCAATTGACAGAAACAACAGTTTTTTTTTTTTTTAAAAAGCTTTCATGCTTAGAGAGACTTTCTAGGCTTTTAATCAAAAAGAAAATGTTAGGCTTTTCTTTTAAGTATCTCAAATCTAACAGGAATATCCCTCACCTGACACTTTGGAATTTAATTCCTGCATCCTAAAAATTGATCAGACGCTGACATGAATGACCAGTAATATTTAATTAAAATTTAGGCTTATGTTGCTAAGACTTCACCCGGGAAAGAGCAACACCTTCAAACGTGTCTCGTTTAGGTTATGACTACAAATAAAAGAACTGAATCAATTAATCCAAAGGTCTGCAATCATCCACAAAGTGTTTGAAAAACGCATTATTTTCCCTTAAACTGTGGTTTGCACGGGAAAATAATGCACTTCCATTTCTCACACAGACAACTAATGGATTTAGCAGAATTCATAAATAAAAGATACCAACACATTCTCCAGCAGTGTCTAGCAACCCTGCACTTTAATGCACTTTGTCAACAATTTTATTCAACTCTCCTCCATTTCTCCTTATTCTCTCTACCAATGATGGCATTTACTGACATCTCCTTAAAGTATAATCTGTGCAACTGACTCATTCAATGGGTTAAAGCAATAGAATCTGCATGGAAATATTTCTTAATAGCTATTTTCATGATCCAAAGATTTTTTCCAGGATGCAGTGTTGCTACAGACACAGAAAGCTGCTACCATGAGCAATGCAGAGTCTTGTGGAGCTTCGGTTCCCCCCTTGTACAACACGATCGAAATCCTTTACTTAACTCTCAGGATGATTTGAATCAGTATGTGCTTTTGTGAGGTGCTTCCCCTCCCGCCCCAAGTAGGAGTCCACTACCACTTGTCTTCCCTTCTAAAGAACAGGCATCCTGAATTCCTGGCAATTTTACGTGGTACCACCATTAATATGCATACATGTACAGCTATGGTAAATTCAGAGCATGAAGTCCTAAGAACTGCTAAGGCCTACTGCACACAACTGGTTCTAATTCTGGTGTACCATCACAGGCTAATTCTGGATCTATTGAGGCAGAGATCTAAATTAAAATAAAATGTTTAACACCTTGAGGAACTGCACAAGTTAGCAGCTGTCCCATGCCTATGTAACATTTGAAATAACTAGGGATGGTGGAAGTATTTTGAGTGCATCTCATTTAGAGAAATGCCATTTCTCTGGAGTTATCTCGGCTTCCACTTCCCATCACCAAATACAAACTAGATCTATAGATAGAGATGAAATAGTTCTGCAGTTAATGTTAGAAACTATTAATGGCAAACCCACCATGTGATCAGAGAACATGCCTGTACAAAGACTCTGTATACGGAAAACCAATATGCAGCTGGAAAATGTCCTCAGCGTGTGTGCCTTGATGTGTTCAAAACAATGACAGATTTTCCTCTAAAAACCATACACAATCTCAAGTGTGCAGCTGTTCACAAAAATAATAAAACACACCCTAGAGCCAGCAGCTCTGCTGCAATATTACGGGTAGGCTACAGGTAGGGTATTCCAGGTGCCTGCATATCAAAGGCTCAACTTCAAGAGTCACGAATTTTCACGTACAAAGAAATGCAACAGGCTAAGTTATAGGACTGCCAATCCTGAAGGATAGCTTGGTATCTGTGCATCTCCCCAGACATCACAGAAAAAAAAAATCTAACGAAGTTTAACACACCATGAACTGCTTTGCACTGACATTCGGCACGTTTTTCTAGTTGGACACAGAGCTGTTATGCCTGTGTCTCAAGGTAGTTTTCATGTTGGACAGCCTGCAATAAATGCATAACACCCCCCCCATTATATACACAAGTTGCACAATACAGGTTATGAAACTAAAATTGTTTCATGACTAACAGGTAAAATCATTTTAAGAGAAAATCCCTGCTTCAAGATGTCAAAAAAAAAATCCAGTCTATTTTGGCAGATGCTCCAACAGGTACACTTCAGCACGCCTAATATCATTCTACCCATCTCAGGAATAACTAATTCCAAGTTAAGATACCACGCTGAAGCATCTAAGCTACTCAAACATCCCAGACATCTGCTCCAGAACTGTAGAGATGGATGCACAATGTTGTGTATCTTTGCAGCAGCTGAATTTTGCTTATGCTTCACGTTTTGGGTTACCAGTTTATCAACAACTAGAATTTACTTCACTATTTACAAATACTGAAGTATTATCTAAAGGAAGGAAAGTGGATGTCTGCTTCAGCGACTGGAACATTAACCTCGCTCAGTTCTCTATATGAATATTAGATTCCAGATCAACAGCAGAAGTGTGAATACGTGGTCTATGAAATAAGTTTCATTAGATCAGAACTATACCAGCTTATACCATCTGACTTGCTGCAAGGTAAACACCAAAAGAAAAAAGTACAGGATTTTCCTCTTGCCCATTTCCTACACTTTTATTTAAACACAGAAGTATGACAGTGTTCATATTTGAATTAGAAAAAGAGACTATAGTCTACATTCCACCCATCAAAAATAACATTTTCCTTAAGTTTGTTCTCAAAGAACATCTATTAGACTCAGTGAAAGCCATTCAGAAGAGAAAGACTGCTAAATAAATACTGTGAAAAGACTGAGATTTTCCAATACAAAAGGAAAACCATAAGGTCTGTCTTGACTTTTAATGGCAGACAAACTTTGCTGCAGGCTCTTTTATTTTAAGATGACAGATTGCTGAGAAGGGCAGGGACTGGTTGGGATGAGAGAGAGACTGCAGCCAATTTTAAAAGGTATTGTTAAGAAACTAAGAATAAGGAGAAAACAACTTCAGTGGTCCATGATTACTAAAGAACGGGTTTAGCCAGATAAACAGGTCTGCTATCCCTGAAGGGATTTGAAAGAGTATCACACACAACTTTATTAAAATGGATTACGTGACAATTACTTCAGACTTTGAAGGTAAAAGCTTCAGAAGAGTCTTAAAAAAAATAATAAATTAAAATCAAAGCTCAAGAACACTGTATGAACTCATAGTTCTGGGGGATGGGGTGCACAGAAAGCAGACTGTATACACACAGAAACACACCCGCAGAGTTAGTCCTCAGTATCAAGTCCCTCTCCTCGGAGGTCAGTAGAGAGATTCCCCTGCACTCCTGAGGGAGCTGGGCCCCCAGCGTAACTTCTCTGGTTGCCCTGAGATTGCGTCCATTCATGTTAACATTCAGTTAATTGATTTACGCGGTACCGGGTACATCAGAGATCCTGCTCGTAAATTGACACATTTCAGCTGTATGTTATGACAGAGATTAGAATCTGTACTGGAAATCTTCAAGTATTAAATGAATATTCAAGAGAGTTAAACTAATCTAAACTCTGAAATAATGCAGGTAACAGGATATGGACTCGCATTCTTGCATGTTAACACTTTAGACAGTTTATCCCTTCATTCACCTCCCCAGAAGACCCTTTGTATTCCAGACTTGCTTAAATTCACTAGATTTTTATCTAAAACAACATTCTTGTTTCCATGAATACATCAGCTTCTCTGACCCCTGCACATTAATCCACATTTCTAAGGTCAAACATCTATAGGCAAAAAAGTGAAGGTAACAATAAACATTAGTGACCCTGAGCAATATATATTAATGATGTATATATGTTTCTATGCACACAAACATCAACTTTATAAAACCTAGTCATTACTACTCAAAGTACAAAAAAATACAAATTTATTTTAAAAAGGGAAAGCATACATTTCAAATGATGCCTACGTAATGCTCATTTTTTGCTTTCATCTTCCTCCTAAATATATAGTATAATAGCAAGTGACATATTTAAAACTAGGGTTCAGTTGCTGGCCAAAATGCGTAAATGGAAATTGTACAGACACAGATTGTTTTTTGAAGAGCAATAGTATTATTCAGGTTTATAGCCTCACAAAAATATTAAGCTAGTTGGTAATTGGTGATTTTATATACACCAAAAATTTGTTTTCTTGTTTACTCTACTAGTCCAGTTAGGCAATAATCTCTGTATAGTTGCTTTTAAGTTTTTACTGTGACTGCAACACAGATAACTCTTTCATTTATCAAAACAAATTTTCCATAGTAACATTTAGCCTGGAGATACTCAATTTCTTTATGATAATCTAACGATACATTCAGAATAGCTGCTGAATACACAGCTTTGTTTCCAGAGATAGTGATATATTTTGTTAGATCATAGCTCATGTTAAGTTTTGTTTTGACTTTTGGTTTAAACTTAGGTGAAACCCCATTACTTGGGCAGCACAACCACAGTGCTGACAGCCTGCTTCACTAAGCAAATTGCTTCAACTGCGACTCCTGCTTTGCTTTGGCTTAACGTTCACACAGGAGTTTGAATTCATACTTTATTTTAAAAACAAGAGTAGCAGCCCTCTCATTTTATTTTTTGGAAAAAAAAAAAAGTGATCGTCTTTTTACTGTAAAGATTTAGCATGACCAATTTTGTATTAAGATCCTAGCAAAGAACTGTTCTAATAGCTTCAAGTGTGCTGTCTGGGAGTTAGGTATTTCTCCCCCTACCTCCTCTTGTCATGCCTCCTCTGTCTACACGGGTCCACTTTTAGGAGCAGACCCTGCGAAGTTCTGCCTTCAAACAGCTGTCCTTTGAAGGCACAGCTCACGCGTGGATAAGCAAAGCTCTGTCCTGAGCTTGGCTCGGTGCAGGCCCATGAACTGGGACTGCGTCTATAGCTGCAGGCAGAATTTGATCAAGGTACAAAAACAAATCTTATACACTAACACTTTTCATTTTCGTTTCCTCCATTTTAATGTCTTTCACCAACAAAAAATTGAAATGGATTTTTTTTCTTAAATGTAGAACAATTTGTCTTTTAAAAAAGAGAAAAAAGCACACTTAATGCTAAAGACTACGCAAATGGAGATACCTTGGGAGTTTTCATGACATTTCTGAAAATAATTCTAAGACTAACTAATTCTAACAGGTCAAAGATAAAGCTCAAAATAGAAAATTTTATTTAGAGAAATCTTTAAAATTAAAACTTTTATTATGCCGAATTCATTATTTGCAGGAACAAAGTCCTTTTTTGGAAAAGCAGTATTTCCATCTGCTTTGTTCTTAACTAATCTGAGTTTTGTATTATAAAAGGTTTAACAAAACTGCATTAAGAATTAAAAAATTTTTTCTTACTGACCAAACCTGAAATTTTTCTTAACTGCCAGCCTAATCCCATACCACTCTACACAAAAAAAAAAAAGGAGGGGGGAGAAGATGGCAGATCAAACACTTCTGCCTTCTCAAAAGATGTATAACCCATTAACGAGCAAGAGACAGTGAAAGAGCAAGTACATACCCGTGTGAGTTCTCAGGTGCGCTTTTAAGTGAGAAGACTTTGTATAAACTTTTGTGCAGCCTAAAACAAAAAATAAGAAGGAAGATAAATGTTTCAGTAGGGAGAACAGGAAAGCTCCATGTTATGTTTAAACTTCCTCATGCAGTGCTGAGGTACTATCTGGAAACATTTAAGTTTATTACCTTCTGGCACCATAATCATTTAGAAGTATAATTTAATATAGAAAGCTCCTAGGGAGACATTGCTTTACATAAAAAAGAAAAAAATATATATGTTTCTGGTAGACTTACTAGCTTCTAATGTAGTATAGAACAATAACAGCTACAATCTACGTACAGTAACACCTGCTACATAAATTAACAACTCAGAGACAGACTTTTTTTTTTTTGAATTTCCTAAAGAATTTGCTCAAGCCGGTCTATGGTGGTGTTGTTACCCAGGATTCTACATCACTTTTCCATTACGCATTTATCATACTGCACACCAATTGGGTGATGTACTATGAGTTGTATTTGTAAAGGGAGAGAGAACCAAGAGCTGTGATTTCTAGATGTGCTCAGAGCAGTGTGAGCGTCCCATATCTGGCATCATCTATTACTCGAAGCAATGGTTTATAGAGTCAGGTTCCTCTCCCAGTGCAACATAAAGGACAGGCTTGAAGGGAATTTATCTGTAGACAATTTTCAAAGGTAGCTTTAATGGATTTATCAAGGCAGCTGAATTCCCTATTTGTACCAGGGGAGATGCAGCCATAGCCTCGACTGCCAGGAACTGAAGCGAGTCTTTCAGCCTCAAACAGATTTAAGCTGAGCTTCTCTGCTCCATCACAGGCACTGGAAAAGTGAGAGCATGAGCTGGACAGCCACGCTGACTTTAGGTTTTTTTTTTTTGTTTGTTTTGTTTTTAAACAGAGCACAACTTTCATTACACAGGAAAGTGAGCTCTGGAGTTTAGGAAAGTAACAAATGACACGAAGCAAATGACGTGTTATTTAAAGAATGTCAGTACACACCACACAAAATAAGACGCTGAAGAAAAATTCTATTTTAATGAGAAATTACTTGGTTTTCCCCAAGTATACTACAGCTGAAGAAAATGACTTATGCCAACTCTATGATTAATCACACTTTCTTATTGCAAGAGCTGCAATTTTCTCGAACACACTGCTTACCAGGATAGTCACAGTAGTGGATACGTCTTTTCTCCAAATCTGGGTTACTTCTTCTGTTGTATCGGACTGGCTGGATGTTCTGGGGAGCTATTGGCAGAGTCGCTGGTAAATTCGGGTTGTGAATTGCCAGCTTGGAAGCTATAGTTGCGGCATATGACGGAGGAGGGGTTAAATTCTGTAGCATCTCTGCTTGTCTGTCTGGACTGCCAGGCTCTGAGCTTGGGGGCGAAGGGGGGAAGTAAGGGGCCTGCTGCTGAAGAAACTGGTTTGGCATCGTGTAGGTGCATGGGGGAATGCCCTGGAACTGTTTCATTGCAGTCTGTGGAACCGCCGAGGAGAGTGTGTTAAGGCCTGCCATGGCTGACGGCATGGAAGCATTGCTAAGGGAGTCCATGACGGCTGCCTGAGGAGTCGTCATATCTAGGTCCGGCGAGCTCAAGAGCTGATACAACTGGCCTTGCTGGGGCGTGACGGAGAGATGAACGTCTGGGGTCGGAAGCTCCTGCTTGATGAAAATGTTGTTCACATCAGGCGTTTGGTGAGAGCTGAAGATGCTGGTGAACTCGGGAAGGGCCTGAGTAGGGGCAGGAGCAGGGGCAGTAGTTTCGCTCTGGTGACTGAAGATGGTGACGGGTTCGGTCTTGATGTGGGTTACGCAGGGTCGCTGGGATTTGTACAGGCCAGTTCTCAGGTGACTAATGTCAGGGAGGAAGACGTTCATGTTGATGCTATAAGGCAACCCTTCGCTGTCAGTGAAGAACTGGTCTACAACTGAGGCACTGTCTCTTCTGTACTTTTTGTGTTCGGGGATGACCGGCACGGGCGGAAGCTGAGGCGCCAGGTATTTCTCCATTTCACATCTCGTCTGCAAGGAAGAAAGCATACGATAACCCACATGACTGGTTACCAACTGAGAAACAAGATGGCACGCACATCGCGTGAGGCTTTGAAAATAAAAAACAATGCTGTTTGCCCAACCGCAAGTAACCTACGGAGGAAGCTTTAAACGCCCGTGCTAATGAAAAGCTGCCTTTTATAACTGGTAGGCTAATCAACATCGTCAAGAACGGGAAGATAAAATGAAGGCTTGCGGAGCAAGCACCGAGACTGATCCGATGCTTTAGCATGCGACGAAGTTTTCATCTTTCATGTCTACAAGACAGCACTACACAGAGACATGACAGGCTCCGTGTCTAATCTACAGATCTCGCACTCGGGAATTCACTGTTTAACAAGGTTGCTGCCGATCTGCTTCACCCGTTCCTCTTTGAAATGCAAACTTTAAAAAGCCACATCCTCGGCTGGCTATTTGAGTGCTAATACTTCAAACGATGTTTATATGCATTTGATTCCTGCACTTCCAGGATTTTTCGTGCTCAGAAGAAAGGCGTTTGATCAGAAACACGACACCGGAGCGCAAAGATATAAATAAATACCGAATAAAAAGAAGACGGGTTGACTACATTAGCGCACCCCTCGTGCAAAGTGTCTCCGGGACTACGTTAACGCTTAAAAAAAAAAAAAAAGAGAGAGAGAGAGATCTATGCAGTGTATAATTGGTTAACAGCGTGATAAACACGTCCCAGTTCATGCCTCGGTGCTGGGAGAGCTCTTTAATTACTGGGGAATCGTCCTCTTGGTGCAGTGGTGCTAGGGAATCCGTGGGTGGCTAGCGCCTGATACATGCCCGGTACAGTCATCGGCAAAACATTTATCGTGCTCTCTCCAGTGGGCAAATGCGACATTCCCCCTCGCCCCGTCAAGACTGCGCTCATTCCAGACCCGTTTAGCACCCGAAAAGAGAAAGCAGCTGGCAAACAGCAACTCCCGCCCCAAAGTGGGTTTCGGGACCTTTCTTCAAAGGCAGAC